>CAJUYI010002896.1:0-27300 GCA_910591695.1 Galerucella pusilla | reverse complement strand
ACATTTTACTTCGATGTTGAGATGCATCAACATATTTTCGGTTTTATTTAAATATTTTTACAGTAAAGTAAACATAGAAGTACAGCGGGTTTTTTTATATAAAAGAAAACTTGAGGTTTATAAAATAATATAAGTCTTTATGGTAATGAGTATATATTTGTTTATTATTAATTGGGCACAAGATGAAGTTGGACATTATTCAACACTACCCAGTTGGGAGGGTAAGCAACCCCACAGCACTTAGGATCTCATTAGGCACTTAGTGTCCCTCTCAGTACGTTAACCAATCTATGGTTTCAGCATAATTGACGGCTTCCCCATAAGAAATTTCAAAACGCGCCCAACGTGGGTAAACGAATGGATGATAGAACCGAGTAATCAAAGAGATTATGCCCATTTGCTTCTCTGTTTGTTCACGTACTTGCCACCACTGAAACTATTGCTTAGACAGAGCAGGCAGGTCACTGTATAAGAATAAAATAAATTAAATACACTATTCATGTATTGAGAAGAAAAAAAGGTAATAGTAACTTATTTCTCGACCATTGAACAAAATAAATGAAAAACCTAAAATGTTCGTAAGAGCCAGTAAATATCGCTTTCTACGGAAACATCTATCGTTAGTTTTGAAACTAAACGTATTTACTTGACTCTGTTGAACGAAAACTTTTCGAAGTTGTATTTTTAGTTCAAGTGCACAAAAAATAAAACTGTCTACCAATGAAGATATATAGCCCCTTCAGATATTTATATCTACGGAATTCCCATTCATCTTTACAGAAATACATACTGTAGATAGACAAGGAAACGCATAATTTTTCTTGAGAATGTGAATTGATACTTAAAAATTTCGAGCAGCACATTCTAAGAAAATGTTTTTAATGCTATTTTTAAAGGGAGAATTTGGTCATAGTTAGTCTCTCTCCCCCCAGCATATAACATTGATAGGTGACAGATCATTTTTCAAACTAATATAGGCTTGCATAATGAACATTTGGACGTTGGGGGGTCAAAGTAAAATGTAATAAAAAGCATGCAAAAGTCTTATGTTTTGAATGGTAGGCCTTACTGTCATTCTTGTCAGAAGAAACCTTTTTTGTTGTCCACACCAACGAACATTAACAAGACAAGAAGGGTCACTCTCAGTCGGAACTTTCATGTCCAGCTTACACAAGCGCGCCGACGAGTTTGGCCAAATTCCTGGAGCCGTGCACGTGCTCGTGCTTATACGAGGTAGATGCAAACCGCTGGCGATTAAAACGAATAAACGTTCACTTACCAGGGTGATTTAAAAACATATAACAAAAATTATTATTGTAACCTATTCCGCTCAGTGGGAATTAAAATAAAAAAAGGAATATCGTCAGGATATTTAATTGGTGAATCTAAACATAATTATAAAAAGAACTGGTACCTAGAAAAAATGAAGGGAAAAATGAAAGTTACATCAAAAAGTAATAATGTAGTAGGCTACAGGTATAGGCTATAGGTATTCTAATATAAAATGTATACAGGTCATTACAGGTTGTTTCAAATCCGAGGCCATTAAAGAGTACCAACTTACCTAATAGTAAAATAGGGGTACTGGGAAAAATAATTATTGCGATTCGAGAGAAAATCGATACACGAGCATATCAGGAGTTACATTGAGCAAAACTGTATTAATATCTTTAATACAATTGGCACCTTCAACCTCATTAAAATATTTTAGAGAAAATAATTTCTTGAATGCCCTACAAAATTGAATTGGGGTTGGATTTCCCAAGTTTCCGCAACAATTTCTTACCAGACCAAAAAAATGTTCAATACAATCCTGATTAAGGTTCCTTGTTAAAAGAAATGAATAATTCCTGCAATTTAAGGTTTCCCATAAAGACAGAGCAGAGGTAATAGTAATTTTCCAGCCATTTATAAAGTGCATAGTATTGTTTATACATTTTTCCACGTATGTTACCTTTCCATCATTCTGTTTGCAGAACCAAACATAAAACACTAAGTACGTAAATGTTTATTTTATTTCTAAAGGAAAATTCGCTCACTCGAAAAAACAACTGGTATATTTCCTTACATACCCCTACGACGGACAACCTGTTTATGCATATCGCGCGTAGGAGACTTACGGTGCTCTATAAACAGTATCATCCGATATTCGAGCGAGATAGGCATAACGAGGGGAGGTGATCCTTTTTGTCTTGTTAATGTTCGTTGTCCACACTGACCTTAGACTGAACTTCTCTATTGGATTGTTTAGTCTATACATAGCCGTGATATTGAAAAAAGTAAATTGAGGTCCAATTATAGACCCTTGTTGCACACCTGAATTTAAATTCGATCAGATCAAAAAGTTATTACTTCATACTTTGCGTGACGGGAATGGATAGGGAGGGTGCTGGAATTAAAAAAAAACTTTTATCTGGAAAAGAGATGAGAATCGTTTTGTCTGGAAAACAAAACACGTAGAATGTTGGTTGAAATGAAACGATGGTGGCTAAATCGGTATTTCACAACATACTGATACGGTTGATAACATCGCCTTTCAAAAATCATAACGCCGGTCTGAACAAAAAACGTATTTCGGTGATAATTTTTTCTTAAAACAGTGTAGTACAGAAAAAAAAGGTTCTTAAATATTAAAAATATGTTGTTGTTGAGTATTTTCAATAATTTAGTGAACTTTTAAAACATTTTGATAACATCCGAAGAAATTTTTTACCTCATGTCACATAAACGGTTATACCTACTATCCAGCTCTGTTTTTTTTGTTTTTATTCGTCCAGTTACTTTTTGGCTTGATTTGTAGGTCTTGACAGGTACTTCAAAGGGAGAAAAAGTTCTCCAAGATTGCCCCTTAGCTAAGGGCCCAAAATAGCCCCTAATCCACCCCCCAAAAACGCTTTCCCGCCATTATCTCCCGAAATATGCAATTTGGAAAATTTTTGTTCAGGTAAAAAGTGAAGGTCGTTAAATTATCTACAAAAATGGTCCGTATAATTTTTTTCCAAAATGCAATGGTTTTCGAGATAATCGCATCCAAACGTCCCCTCGCTTACGCGGCTGCACTACCTCTATAAATGCTTCCGTCTATAAAATTAACTTGTAAACCGGCGGACAAATTCTTCCATAACTCGGTCAAAAATTAATATTTTTCGATGATTTAAAGTTCATTGTAATGGGAATATCCGTAGGTATCAATATGTGTACCTTAAACCCCGTTCTCGCCCGTCGAGGACATTGCAAAAAGTGGCCAATGTTATTTTTCCCCAATATTTTGGCCTCTTCCATTAAATCATTGACATTTTATTTATTTTAAATGGTTTATTATCCCTTGTTTTTTCAAATGGGGTCTGGGAAGGTCCTGAATGTTCCTAGAAATTTTTTTTCAGTATCTTTGTGGCGTTTCAATAAAAAGTTTATTTATTTATTTGCATTTTTCAGTCGTTTTCGGAGTTCTCACAAATCTTTCAAATTTTCCCGTTCCCTGGAAAATGAGTGCATTGTATTCCGAATAAAAATATTGGTACAGAGAGTAGACATAGTAAGCTTTCAAATGGTGTGCATTTAATAACAAAATAATTGAACATTAGTTCTTTATTTTCGCTTGTTTACAAGAAAACTATTGCATTTTGGAAAAAAATGATAGGAACCATTTTTTTTACCTGAACAAAAATTTTCCAAATTGCATATTTCGGGAGATAATGGCGGGAAACCGTTTTTTGGTGGGCTTAGGGGCCATTTTGGGCCCTTAGCCAAGGCGCAATCTTGGAGAACTTTTTCTCCCTTTGAAGTACCTTTCAAGACCTACAAATCAAGCCAAAAAAAATTATTGGACAAATATATTGATAGGTTTGCCCCTTCAGTTACTGTACTATATATACAATAAATTGTATGTTTTGTTGTATAAACTTATCAAATTTCAATATCAAACTGCAGTTTAAGTACTTGGTCACGATTCTAGAAAGTAAGTACTGCATTCGTGAGCTCAATGCTCGAGTTAACAGTAATTCTAGTTTTTTTTAAACTAGTCACGAGCTATTACGAAACAAAGCCTACTGGATTTCGTTTACAAGTAAGTACTATTATTTGAAATATTTAAATTAATCAACTTTATAACAAGAAATTCTCAATTTCCTTATATGATTATTTTAGATTTTGTTTGATCACCTCGTATATTAATTATTATCACACAATTTACTCGCATTTTAATACAAAATGTAATTCTATAGTCTAATAAAAACATTTGAATAAAGTGGTTATTTTGTTTCAAATATTATAGTATACAACAATTGTTATTATTATATTTTTAAATGACATTCATTAATATTTAATTTTAATACCATTAAGTGTACTACAATATTTTTCCAGCTACGAGGGTGAATTTTATGTTGCATTGTTTCGAAAATATTTAAAAGTAACATCATGAATCTAAACTAAACATCTTGAAACGGACTATATTTTCCCGATTTTCAACCGGTAGGTACCAAATAAGTCAGTTTGGGTATCTAGATGAAATTTAAAGAATAATATCTGCACAGATAAGCTTGAAAATTTGATATTTAAACTCAAAACATAAAAAAATTTAAACGAAATACCTTGAAACGGTCTATACTTTTCCAGTATAGCATCCGGCTTAACGTCGAGTGTAATTTAAGCTCGAAATGTTATCAAAATGTAATAACAGATCAGTGCACCAAAACAAAAATGTATAATTCTCTCATTCTACTTGACAGGCCTTGCTATTGAAATCATGTTTTCAAAATAGATATATATATATTAAATTTTTGACTAGCTTGGACATTACGAGTTTCAAATTTAACATTACATATTGTATTATTTAACCGAATATGAAATTATGTTTAATTTGAAATTGACATAAGCAAACAATCAAATCGCTTGAAAATCGATGTAAATAATATACAGGGAGTCCCAGGACATCGTACCGAAGACCGGAGTTGGTAATTTGGTCTCCAAATATGACCTCACAGATATTCAGGAGGTAAATTGGTCCCCGTGGCCGGCAGGTATAATATTCCGTACAAGTAATCTGGATCCTATAGAATGAAAATAAACAAGTTGTGTAAGTACGCTAAGTACTTAAGGGGTACTTTGACAAGTATAACGCAAATACTAGTATCTAAATAATAGAGAGAAATAAAACAAAAATTTTATTTAGTTTTTATTTACCACTATTTAATAAATGTTATTAAACGATGCAAATGTCAAAATTTGATACATTTGAATGATACACATGCTAAAAAATAAAGTCTATCTCACCGCTTTGGTATCTCTCAATATTTTCAATAAATTTCTGGCGATTTCTAACACTAACGTCTCTAACTTTAGGTTTTGAATGTAAACTTTGCAATTTAACATAAATTTAAATTTGAAATTCATACAATTTTTCAAGAAATGTTATTAAATTAGGATGAGCTTTGTAGAAAGAGTCATTGAAAGTTCGATGAAAAGCTTCGCACGCATTTGTTGTCCGAGTTAGATCTGCTGAATTTTTGGCCCACATTGTTGGCGGAAAATGAGATTGGTCATCAATATAGTTTTCGATCAAATAATCCTCGAAATAATCTAAATACTTTTCCAACCTTGTATCGTCCGGTCTGTTTTCATTTAATTCGAAGGCAATGCAATCACCGACTTCATCAGGATCCAAATAAGTTAGACCAAAAGTTGAACGTAACCAACGGGCTATATCACTGTTCGCGTCATTGTATTCCTAAAGTAGGCCAATTGATTTAATTTTTCGAAACCATGCCTGGGCAAGATGGAACCGGCAAACAATTATTTCGGCGGAAGGCCACACTTCCCGAACCGCTTTATGAATACCCATCTCAAAATCACACACAACTTGATTGATTGCTGAAAGAATATTGATTTCGGAACACTTATACAAAATCATTGGAAATAGTTTTTTGTACGTCTCGGATGTCTTGTTTGGTAATAGACAAACCAACAGTGGTATGTAATGACCGCTTAAAAAACCATGAATAGTGAACATTTGACAAACATATTTGGTACAGAAATCAAATGTACCGTCAACGTAGATGCGTTCTGATTTTTCCTGAGCTTCGAGATTTTTCTTACGTTGATAGAATTCAATACTTGATGTACGTCGTTAATATTCGTTGGAAGAGTGGGTACTAACTTACGTCGACTATTATACATATTTTTTCTTATGTACTCGATATCTTGAGTTGTCAAAGTTGCTGGTAGATTTTCTTTCAATGCTGAGCGAATAATTTTTGATGGTTTTTCGGAAACATCTTCAACAGCTTTTCTTTTGCAGGAAGCAGAAACTATTTGCCTATTCAAGGTAGAAATATCTGCAGGATGGCAGTGTTCCGAGGAAGATTTGGTTACACAACTTGCACTACATTCACCGAGTGTATAAACACATGCTCTGCACTTTCTGTTGGTACATTTTCAACAAGTTTCGTCTGTAGTTTTCAATTTTTTATGTAAACTATACTTGTAAATTTTGTCCACGAATACTTGTACCTGCCTTACCTCAATTCTAAGAACAACATTTAATTGTATTTTCATTACGAGGGCGAAATTACTGGTCGGATTAATTTAGGGCCAGAGTACCAGAGTATTAACGTAGGTAGCGGGGACCAGATTACCTGACCCCCCGAAGACTTTGGAAACGAGTTTTCGTCTTTTATAACCATAAGCTGTACAAAACAATGAAAAAAGATTTGGACACGCCAAAAACCGTGGAGAGTATTAATCAAGATAATTATCATTTGTTAATATTCTTTTCATTTCTTTCTCGTGCAAATAAGCAATTATATCTTTTTCCACTATTCAGAATTAACTCTTAAAAAATATTGGTTTCTTTTAAACTCTTCGAGATTAAAGTATCTTTCACAAGTTGCCACTCAAAGGTAGGTAAAGACTGGCTTTTTCCTTATTCGTTTTCCTACCGTTCGAGAATCTCCCTTCTTGTTTCCTTTATGGTTACCAGTACCGACAACTCCATTTTTAGTCCCTTTGTTTTTATCCAGCCAACTAAGATCGTATCATTATCGTCAATATTGTAAAGCTTTTTGTTTCTGTTCTTTCTGTACCTCGATACGTACAGTGGCGGGCAAATAACTGAATAAACGATATTTTTAGGGCTAGCCAACATCGACCCATCTTTATTTTAAGTTTTTCCAATATCATTGCAGTTATATTAAATTAGAATTTTCACAAAATAGAATAAATATATTAGTCTACCGCTCTAGAAAGTATCAAAAAATAATTTTCAAAAACTTCCCAGGCTATAGGGAAGGACATTGAATTACATTCCTTAGTCAAACTTTGTAATGCGTTAAGGTACTTCTAAACGGGCAATATTTTTAGTGTAATATGTAGCTGGCAACATTGCCAGCAATAACAGCCAGACTAAGTAATATATTGACAATATTTTCAGTGTGTCCCGGCCATATAGCTAAACATGTTTTGTGTTGCCTGTGCATTTAATTGGTTGCAGCATGAGTTGCCCGACGATCGCTTGTCCAGCGAAAATACTTTGTTTTGGTGTTCGTTTGTTGGTGTTATGAAAATTTTGGAGGTTATAGTATATAAAATGACTAATACTTGGTCGAATAAAAGATTATTGAGTTTATTAATGAAATACATTCACATCCTGAGTTATAGCTAATTTAAGAAAGTACCAACATTTCAAGTGTAATAAATTATTAATTTTAAAATTTCACCCTGTATAATTCATAATAGACCATACATTATTCAGTTTGTTGGAATCGGTTCATTAAGATGATTTCAAAAATATGCAAATATACAGTGTGTTTCATTAGAAAAAAACAACACCGACTATGGCATATTTGCGTGAATCACCCTGTACATTTAAATTTATGTTTACATAAAGCACAACTCTATTCAAAAGTTGACGTGTCTCGGCATTCTTTATAATTTTCTAAAATAATGACATAAAGAATTTTATTCCATAAGTGGTTTCCACACTGTATATATGGCAGAGCAATATGCTACAACTGAAATGTTATCATGCTGGCTATGGTTGCCAATATTGCAGCCACATATTGCACTAAAAATATTGCCCGTTTAGTAGGTTTATTCTTCGATATCTATTGGTAACACGCTTTACTAAATAAGACAATTTTACATGAAACTATAATAATACTTTAAAAATATATCTGTACACCACTGCTTTCGTTTCTACGTATCTACCTTTAACTGGTTTCGTCTCGTAAAACCGTCATTATTGTTAGTTTCGATTAAAGTCTAATCAGACAGGCAATCTAGTAGAGAGACGTATACAATTTTTACCAAATTTACTTTTCAAAGAAGCCACCCTCAAAATTATACAAGCGTCATTAAAATCTGAAGTTGTCAGCTATTAGCAGTTGATGATATTATAGCGTTGTTTCTTTGTGGACTCGAGCAAAAAGATTGCTACAATTAGGGAAAAAAAATAATAATAAAAACGGTGGATATGCCATGTTTTTTTTATAAAATAATGATATAATGAGTGTCACACAGGAAAAATACATTCTCACCGTTCTGATGAGAACCGTTGTAGCTTTTTAAAACAATGAAAGTTGGTGTTGCCACGGTGAATTTGAGATTATTGACTTGTTAAGGTGAGTTTATACGTAACGGCAAAAATAGTTGTTGAAAAAATTTCGTTTATTTATGAATTGAGTCTATGGAAATTCTTCAGGCATGACTAGGATCGAACAAAAACAGTGCAAATTACATCTCAATATAATATATACAGGGTGTCCCACGACGATTAAGACAAGTGATATATCAGAATTAGGCAGTAGTAGATATTTCGATATTTCCGAGGGTATTTTAAAACTTTTTAGCAGAATATATTTTATTTAGTAGTTCACTGTTCAGTGACGATTCTTTCATATTTTGTGAGTAAAGATATGGCTAGCGAAGGTTTTGTAAAAGCACAAACTGATTACTTGCCCAAAGTAGACTCATTTATACTGCTTGAATTTATTAAGTCAAACAGCTGCTTTAATGCAGAGCTGAGGAGTTAAAGCACTATCGTAAGTACGATTTAAACTATGTATTATTTATATAATATATACCAACAATATTTCGATGTGTGGTCGTAAAAAAATGATGTTTTCATGGTTGATTCCTAGACATATAGGTACATAACCTCAAACTATTTAAGAATAAAAATTACCAGCATAGAAGTAGGTACTTACATTAAAATGTTCTTCACAAACAAAAGTAGTAGTCTTTGTCGAAATATCGTCTTTGTTTCGACGCATAATGACCATAATGCCCTTCTCTTAAGTATATTTTTGCTTGCGCCACCAGGTAAAGTAACAAATATTTTGTTTGGAGTTTTAATAGACGTTGATTAAACTATGAAACAATGCAATACATGGAATCCAAAGCTTTTTTTCGGCTTCATCCATTTTTAAAGCTTTCAGAAACAAATTAGGTCACAAGAACTCAGAGCGTGATACACGAATAAGAACATTTGCTCTAATTCACACCCCCAAAATTATAATAATCTACTACTGCCCAATTCTGATATATTACTTGTCTTAATCGTCGTGGGACACCCTGTATACATGAAGGAAATACTCAATGAAATATTCAATACATAATCTATAAAATACAACGACAATGTTTGGGGTATTCAATTAATCTAATCAAATTAATGCAATGCGACACATATTTGAAAATTAGGTCGAATCGGGTCAATTTATAATACTTGTTTGGACTGAATTGGCTTAATATAATTAGATTTCAATTTGATTCTATTCGAGACAATTCGATATCAAATAGCATTAACGAAGACTTACTAGTAGTAAGGATTAATTAAACATTTAATACGATACTATAAATAATTTCTATTCTTAAATTACATAGTCAACTTTTCATTTAAACACTTCAATGTTAAGTCCCTTCAACACGGTAAGGCGCCGTCTTTCTACCGTGGTTAAAAAAATGGCTCAACAAAAGTTGGAGAAATTCACTGAGGAAGAGATTCTGTGGCACATACTTTCGAATTGCAGAATCCTAGGGGACAACATCTAGGAGATTATTGGATAGAAGAGGGACATTTAGGTACCTAAGTTGAAGCCTGTAGATATCCTAAAATTTATAAACATGCCCAATTTCAAAGTGCCTTGAATTTTCATTAACCCCTCCTACAGACTCTCCCAGAGACAGCTGTTGCCCCAACTTTGGAGACAAATCAGTGAGAGCTACTTAAATGACCACTTTACGCTCGGCTGTGCGGTAAAAAGTCGTTGCGTCTGAGAGGGACTTAAGTGTTTGATTATTATACGTTTTCTTTCACAAAAAAAGTTTGGTGAACTCTTTGTTGGAAGCTATAATTTTGAATCTGATAGCTGTGCGTTTGTCACTGTATTTTTCAAGACAATGTTCGTTAGAAACAAAAAACCGTTATTTGCAAAAACTTTCCAAGATAGATGACTATTTAAATTAATCTTACTCGAGATTACGTTAGGAAAAATATGGGTTAGTCGAGATTTTTCATCGAAAAAACAAAAAAAAAAGGTTCAGGTGGCATAAAGCTTAATAAAACCGTAACATAAATGCGAGTTGTAACTTTCGGGTAACTTTTTAGTAACTGAACACCTGACACGTCAGGTAAGTTTGCTTGTTAAAGTTTTTAATTCTACTTCACAGTATACACAGAGACGTTAGAGTAAAAATAATAATTTATTTTTTGCTAGGTAAAACTAACGATGTCATTTATAATAAAAAAATGAGTATTAAGAAGACAGAGGAGAAGCTTAGATTTGATAATAGAAGTGACTAGTCAAACGGCAACACGTTTTATGCTCAAGCAAATTGATTTTACCTTTTGCTATGAAGTTCAGTTAAAGAAGTTGATGGCTGGCCATGGTGTAAGTCTAAAGCGGGGGTCACACTAGGCTAGTTGTCAGTTTAGCTTGTCATTTATTATTGCAAGTTGTGTGCTTCCATTGTACCGGGTGATCAGTTAAGGGTAGCGATAAAAGTCGCCAAGAGATATTGCTGGAAATTATTTTCGAGTTTGTCAAACGTCCGCTAGAGGGCGTAACAACCAACACTAAGTAGAAAAATGGGATTTTCATAGAATTTTGCCTAATGAAAGTATATCGATGATATGTAATGGTAGAATGGTATAATAATATACAGGGTGAATTTTGACTTTATAATAGTTTGACTCTTTAAAAATGTTTAATAATGACGAATTTTTAATACAATTACTGAAATTTAAATCGAAATGTATTCATTCGGCTAATAGAACTTTTGACATCCATTTAATAACAATGGATGTTGGTATAACCAAATTTTCCACTTAGTTTGAAATGTTTATAAATTAATTTCAACTATAAAATGTAAATGTCGGGATTTTTTTTTGTCCATTCCCCTTTACCGAATAAACATTTTAGCGGCATTTAAAATAAACATTTTATCGACAATAAAATCCCGGTTTTTAACAAACAGAGTGATTTGAGGTTTGTATTGAAAACGTATTAAATTCCAATTCAAATTTTATTTATTTCAGTTGATAAAATATTTTTTCATCTATCGAAATTTGTCCTGAAAAAGGTATTATTTAACATCGAATGTTTGCAAGTAATAATAAAAACCACGAACAGTAAGTAGGTACATCTATTTATTCTCTATTCCTTTTATGGTGGAAAGTTATAAATCGTCTGGAAAAGCAAATAAATGTTTTTTAATTTCCACATCACCGCGCTAACGCTAACTCTCTTCTTTTCAGGATGTATTTCCGTGTATATATATGTTGTACATGCAGCCCTTAAAGCAAGTTGTTTTATGTTACGAGAATAAGGACTATTTGTAATGCCAGATTAGTCATTTTCAAATATACCAGCTCATATTTTTCACTTTCTTGCAATTTTTTCGCAATTGGTCAATTTGTTGTTTTGGGTGTCCCAAATAAGAGTGACTGATTTAAATATAAATGCCCAGCTTATTAATTGCTCCAAAGAGATAGGGTTTTCACTAGTTTCACTAGTTTATCATAGATTATTTTAATTTTAGATTAAATTAATTTTTCAAAACTTCAACACCCTGTATTTCGAAAAGTAAATGTGCTGGACCCGAGGGGGTAACAACTGGGACAAATTTTGTACATGTATTGCGCATTACATGCCTTTTCATAGTAATACCAGTAATTCCAATGTAATGCCAGAATTACTTCGTAATGTAATTCATTGTAATTCCAGGAATGCCATTACAATGATACCTGGATTGTAACAGCTTTACGAACGAAAATTAATTAATTTTGCTTAAAACAAAAGTTGCACAAAAAAGTAATTCAATTCAATACACGCATCTCCGAGCTGTTATCGAAATAAATACGGCGGTAATAATCTTCAGATGATAATTTAATTGAAAACAAAGGGAAACATACAATAGAGTTCATAATTTGAACCTGGGTTTGGATAAACTTCTTTCTTATTTTTTTACATTATATACAACAAACCAAATTCTTATACTATTTATTCAAACCCCAATCACAAAAACGGTCCCTACGATCAGATTTTATTAACTTCCTTTATTTAAACTGAGATTTTTCATTCATTTAAACATATTTCCTGAATAGTCTGTAATATTGATGTTCTCAAAATCTTGAGCAGACTCAGGAGAAGACAAATTATTACGGATAGCTTGAAAATCTTGATCTGTTTCTTCTGACACTTGACATGAATCTTCACCATCATCTATTATTATATCTGGTTCATGGTCACTGTTATTTCCAAGAATTGTTCTTTCATCATCCTGATTATCGGTCTTGTTAGAGTTCTCATTTTCTGGACTTGGAATTGTCAAAGATAGTTCATATTCACCAATGGCTCTACTGATTCCATCCTCGCTTAAATTTATGTTCAATTCTATAGCATCCTGTATTGCGTCTTACCTTTCTCTAGAGAAATACCTATATCTGCAATGTTTGGTACGGGCACCTTACATTAACTAACGACAAGTAGATTCACTTATCACTTGCGTCGGAACCTTTGAAATTTTTGGTACATCGTTTGTCGTCGTACTCATCCGTTATCATATTACAATTACGAGGGGCAGACGTGTGGTTAAATACGTGTATGTACTGATTTACAGCGACCATTATTTGAACCCACATCTTCCATTGCACATATTGTGTATAGTACAGGAATATTAAAATAAAATTTAAAAACGAACATGAAAAATATAGTCTTTTAAAAATCCAACTAAGGTGTAATCGAACAAGCTTTAAATTAATGTTAACCAGAATATAATAATCATACAGTTTACAGATTGTATAGGCCGCGATAACTTGCATAGGCGTGCCTACAGGGGGGGGGGGGGCATGGCCCACCCTAATCGATCCACTCCAATTCCTCAAAATATCAATCTTCTAATGATACGAGGAAGCAGTTTCCTATTCTTAAAATGAATTGCGAGAAATTGAAGGGCGGCAATATGCAAAAGCAATGTTTCGGCAGACACGGCTCTTTGTTTTTTCATCAAAAGATTCCGATTTGATTTTAGACACCCCCTAATTAAAAAGTCTGCGCACGCCTATAATAACATGTATTCGAAGATTTTTGCAGAGCCCCATGCTATTTACATTATCTAATATGTCTATATATATTCATTGAGCTAATATAGAAGAATTGATTAAATTACCTATATCTGGGGTAATAGCATTGATGGTCTTTATTCTAGCTAATCTGTCCATCATTTCACTTACCTCGAGTTCAAATTCTGATCACTTCAATTCAGTCACAAAATTCACAGTTATTCTATGGAATACAAGCATGATGCGGAGTAATTCGTAGGTAATGCCATGTAATACCAGTATAATGCCGCGTAATCCCGCGTAATACTAAAATAATTCCGCGTAATGCCGGTAATGCTGGTAATGTCACAGTAATGCGTCGTAATGCATCCAATTTGTACATGTATTGCCACCAGTTGTTACCCCCTCGGCTGGACCCCTTAATCCTAATATCTTTTTGTCCAATTTCACGAGAGGTATCTACATGCAAACGTTGTAAGTGTCATTTGAAAACACCCTGTATAACAAAAATACAATTTTATGATTTACTATAGTTTATCTCAAAATATATCGTATTCACTGTTGCCGGCAATCATAAAATTAATGTGGCAAGTTAAATAAACTTTAACCAGACCCGCTCTTGCTTTGTTACTCGACTGTTAGTTGTGGGGTTTAATTTCAGGTAAAATTATTTTAATAAGGTCGTAAATGATCTTATTATTTAGATTATTGCCGTTAAAAACGAAGGCGATACAATTTGAGACAAACTATACCAGATTGCTAAACAAGAAAAGGTTCGGAACCGTTAAAACAATAAAAGCAATGAACATCCTGTATCATATCATTTCTTTTTTACTTCTATTTCAACTGTTTTTCGGTATAGTACTGAATTATTTATTTCGTCTGTCCGTCTGGCGGCGTGGTAGACATTTCCAAAAAAAAATACACTTCAATTCGGTGAATGTGAGCTTTAGTACGGTCAATTAGGATAGCTTTTAACAGATTAGTCGCTTTTAGAAAGAACTAAGAACATTTTCTTTTTCATACGTTGGAGATAAATGCAGACATTTTTCATGCCATGAATGATATACTGAGTAAAGTGCTCGTTATAACGAAAAATTACGTTTTGTCTACAAAATTGAGAAGTATAATGAGAAGAACTTTAGTTGTGAGTTTACTTTTTTTTGGTAATAATAGTTATTACTTATATGGTAAACATTAGCAAAAACACCTTTCTATTTTTTTTAGAATGACAGTTAAGGTCTACCATTTTATCATTGCGTCAGATGTCAGTGGAAAAAGTAATTAGAAGAATAGAGCTACAACTAACTAGAAATGCTACAAAAATGGACATACACAATTAAACAAATATCAACAAAAATAAATATAACTGACAATAATTGACATAACTAGTGACAGAATAACAGAAATGAAATGGTGACTTGCCAAGAGTTCCTAGAATTATTGGCCACCGAAATGTTGAGTATTCAGCTAAAAAGTCATTTAAAATTTCAAAATATACGCTTCGGGGTGTATTCATTATTTTAATGAAGCAATATAGATGTTCGTATTGATAAAAAACATGCAAAAATCTTATGTTTTGAATGGTAGACCTTAACTGTCATTTTTGTCAGAAAAACCCACCTAACTTATTCACTACTAGTACTAACTGCAGAAAATAAAAAAAAAGATAAATATATTATGTAGATTATTAGCCCAGTTTTATTTATATTCAGAGCACTTCATCAATACTTTCTCCGTAATGAAGTTTGCAACACTTCAAACTACTGCTAACTTTTGCCCTCACTCGAAATTCATTTCCAGAGCAATTACAGTGGTAGATAGTCGTTCTAGTTTTAGATACCTTTTACATTTTTTTTGCTCCTTTTTTGCTAAGTAGCGCTATCAATTTCATTAGTGCAATAAAATTTCATTATTAATAAGGGTCTCTCTATTTCTCGAAAAGCGAATAAGGAAAACGTCGACTAAACAAAAAATATGGAGTAACTCACCGGTTTTTGTTTAAATAAATAAAAGAAATGAAGATACAGTCTGTTCATACTTATAATGAAGTGAATTAATGGGATTATTTAAGCCACAAGTTGACATGGAATCAAAAAAGTACGATAGCCCTGTACCTGTACAGAATGATGTAACACATAAACTCCATAATAATATCAAAGTGGTACATCGCTACATTTTTTCCTATTTTGTCAGACATCCAATACTACCCGGCAACATTGTCGACGAGATTCAATGTCCTCTTATCTCTTTAATTATTTTCACACTGATATAAAGATATTTAAAAGGTTTTAGATATATAATCATCTTGATTTCAATTTTAAAATAAATAAAAACAAAAAGGAAATGATTTCATATAAAAAGGAGTACATTCAAGAAACGTACTTGTTAGTCTTTATAAAATTTCAGTTGCAAGACAAATATAGCGGAAGACGTTTTAGTTTTAAAGTATTCAATCCAGAATAAATTCGAAAACTCATGGCATACTAAATAAATTCAAGATATATCACTTTTAGGTTTCGGCACATTTTATATTGTCAGTGGCGCACATGTGCTTGCTTTCTTTATCCCTTTACGCAGTTGGCGACATTTTTTTTGCTAATTTCAAGGTAGTTGTTATTAGTGAAAGTTAAGGGGATGAATTTTAGGGTTACTACCTGAGTTCTAAGACCAGCAGGTTCTTTCCGTCGATATTAGCATGTGACTGAAATAATTTACCAGGATCGATTTTAATATTCGGTACTTTCTGATATGTATGTAGTGAGTGTAGAATCACAGCACTTTTGCCACATGTGACCCATTGTACATCCTCCCAAGGAGTTGTCCTCCTAGGTCATCGTTCATCTTGTCCTTCCCAGGAAGGTGGACAGGAGACATCTCCTTTATATCGGCAGGTGTAGGCCAAGACTCACCGAACAGACACTCTCTTATTGACGAAAACTCCGGACACTCGCATAAGACATGCCTGACAGTTTCATCTTCCTGTTCACACATCCTGCATAGAGGTGTGTCCACTAGCCCCATAGTATGGAGGTGTTTCCTTAGTTGACAGTAGCCAGTCAGAAATCCTACTGTTAAACGTAGGTTTTTCCTGGTCATCGCCAAATATTTCTTCGGAGCCAGCTTCCCAGGGTGATCCTAGGCAGACTACATCCTTTGATTCCAAACCATCTCTTAAGGGATTGAGCATCGGTGTAACGTTTGGCTAGTTCCGCAATTTTCGAAGTTGTTAGCCCCTAGGTGTCATTGGGTACTAAAATTTTTAGTCCAGCTTCTTCCCTGGCTAAAGAATAGGCAATGCGAATACCTTTACTCCTGTCGTGCCCTTTAACCCACCTCAGGTTAATATTGTTATCTGCCGAGGCGTTAGCTAAATATTGGTGGCACTCTAGTACTAGCTCCGATATAATACGTTGTCTGTTCAAGGCTAATAGGGCTTGTCTACTATCATTCTGATGAACTAGTATCAAACAGAATTCCATTTTGGCGAATATAAAAAATACACTTCTGCAAATATTGGATTTATTTCTTATGAAATTCAATAGGTTTAGATCGACGTCCTGACGAGCTATCTTCGCAGAAATGTACAAAATTTTCTTATGCATAATATAACATCGAAATTGAATATCGGGTGTTAAAAATATCGTATCGGAATTTTGAATTTGGCTCTAAGCATTTCACGTTACGATTTTTTTTTGTAACAATCTGTATACTTAGTAGTCTGGGTGATAAAATGTAAATTTGCAAAAACAGGACTAGTAATATACACTGTGGGCCAAAATTAAGAAGTACATTTTTTAATTGAAAATATTTTTTTTGTTTTTTGGGCGATTTATTTTCTTTTTGCAGGGCTGATAACCTAACCCTAACCCTAAAAATATTTTCAATTAAAAAATGTACTCCTTTATACCGGCCCACAGTGTAGTATGAAAGTAACATGACAGTGGCGTTTCTACAGGGTTGTTTACTCGTATTCTACTGGAGGTGTAACAAATGTGCAACTAACGTTTAAAACTTAATTCCATAATGCTTTTTATTGAGTCAAGGTCGAGTGATTACAATCGGAATGCGTTCTGTAATTAATAATATTATGCAATGTATCAGTTACAACTAACCTAATCAGTATAAACTAGAGAATACGTTTTAGAAAACCTCTAAACGTATATACAACGTCGGTCTTTTATTGAAGTTACTTTTAATCAAAAAATAATGGCATTCCAACTGAATTTCCGCCTTTTAAAATCTATGCGGGAATGAAAAAAAAAACGAATAGTTAAAAATCTGACGTTTCGGTACGTAAAAACGTTTCATTCGTTGAATTCAGGAAAACTAAACGAGACCTAGAAACTTCCCCAACAAGTCACAAAACGGATAGCCACATTTTTTTATGTTATTTCCATTCGAAAAACGAATTTAATATAATTTTGGTAATTAAATTCCAATGTCAGTGTCAGTAGTAAACAATGCAATTGATAGTTATATAATACTTTCTCTAAAATAATCATTGGATACTAATTGGGTATTGTGGTAGGTATTGTGTGTTCCCTGGCTAGCGTTCAACTAGAATGCTAATTGGCTATAGAAGTCATGTCTCACGAATACGAATTTGTGGTCATATCGAACTTCAACCAGAGGCGGATAACTCGGTTCCAATAGATTCAGCTTTCAATTAAAATGGGAAAATCGGTAATATTATCACTGAATCCTTAATTACATATTTTTGTGATATTGTATTTTGGTTGGGTTTAATGTTATTCTCGAAGGTCATAAACGCAGTGCTCTCAAACATATTCAAATCAAGTAAATATACATATTTATATTGAAAAATCTCTGCAAACCAGACATCCACAGCTTTTATTACCTCCTCGTTGGAAAAAAATTTACGACCTTTTAAACTTTTTTTCAGTTGAGGAAAGAGATGATAGTTGAACGGAGCCAAATCCGGTGAATAAGGGGGTGTTCTAGTAATTCAAACCCTAAATCACGAATTTTTTGCATGGCAACATGAGATTTGTGTGCAGTGGCGTTGTCCTGCAAAAACAAAACACCTTTGGATAGCTTTTCGTGTCTTTTCTCTTCAATTTTTTCCCGTATAGTGATCAGTAATGTCGAATAGTAATCTCCGGTTATTGTTTAACCCTGATCAAAAAAATCAATCATGATTACTCCTTGGTAATCCCAAAAAACTGAAGCAAGAACTTTTCCAGCAGATTTTTGGACACAAAACTTCTTAGGTCTTGGAAAGGACGAAGGAAATTGATCACCAAGGGTATTATTAAGCATATGTTCGTAAATCTGCTCACCTCTTAACCCTTTTAAACACAGGTACTTGATGATGGCTCAATACTCCAATTTTTCGATTTTCACAATTTCGAAGACATATTTTTTCTTTTAATTTATTGCATAACTCTGGTTTACTTTTTTGACGTCCAGCTACACACTGACACTTCTAATGAATTATTGTTCGTTGCTATCGTAACGCAATATTTTGTTTATATATAGATATGCTAACTAGATATCAATACATCATCGTATTGCAACTTGAAGAAAAATCACGAATTTATATCCGAAACTTTGTTGATTCAAATATTTTAATAAAATGTCATAAATAAGATGAGAACAGGTGTGTACACGTTATGGTTCATGCATGATGGTTGTCCTGCTCCCTTTAGCCGAATAGTTCGTCACACTACGTATGAAAATCGATGGATTGGACAAGGAGGGACAATCAATTGACCTGCAAGATCGCTCAAGCAATTTTTGTTTTTGGATTTGACATAAACTGAAGCAGTTTTAATTCATTTTGGCAAACAATTTATTGAAAATACCTAAAATTCGAAATATCTCATCTTATGTGCACCCTATCCTAAACATACCGTATAAGAGGTGAAATATAAGTTACTTAAAGATTCTCCAGTTTCGCTATTTTTTCACCTTCGTATTGGAGTTTATGAATCTAAAAAGATCGCCTACGCCATTGGATAAAATACAAACTGTGAGAACCCATGTCGTATGCAAAAGGAGTATTCTCTTTCTACAGACAACAAAACAAAACTTAAATTTTTAATGAAACGGATAAAAGAGAATTGAATCGCTTGTACATCGATGAACGTGTCCATATAAATACACGGTGATAGACAAAGTTGTTAGAAAGTACAAGGGAAGAATATTAAATAGAAACACCAACTTAGTTATTCAACAATAGCTTACCTGTTGGGAATATCAATAGGTCGAAAGATAAAAGGTAAGGATTAATATGCAATAACGTTCGAATTTACACGAAACAATGAAAAGAATTTATCAACTAACAGAGACAAGTAATAATACTTTTGGGCACTAAGTTGGGACAAAAAAAGGAAATATTTACCCCAAAAACAGTAACAATGCTGAATTTCAAAATATTTTTGACGTAAAAACTTGAATAAAAAGAGTGACTATCTGTATCTTTGTATCTGTAGAGTGAGGAGGGTGAGTGTAGGCTCACAGCACTTTTGCCACATGTGACCCATTCCCCACTTAATTCATAGGCTTAGTGCTCTGGAGTAAACTCCACATCTTGAGCATTCTTTCATTTTTGAACCATCTGTATAGATTCGTATTGCATTTGCAGCATCTGACTCTGTGCTTTGTTTTATTTGTATTTTGTACAAATAAAACAGAAAAGAGTGGCTAATGATATCGTTGATGTGAAAAATAAAAACAGTGTACAAGGACTGTCTTTTGAGTGTTGCATATAACAACCTATAGCTTGCGCCTGTCAACAAATGTCAAAATTGGCATGTCTTGTTTCGTCAACTTAACGCTGAAGTTTCAGACTTCATTTAAAGCTGTACCTAAATGGAATTCTGTCTATAACACCGGTCAACCCGATTTTTGGATCTGACTGCTACATGTTAAATTTTGGTTTCTCCTACGACAGAAATGAGGAAAAACATTTTTTGTTCGATTAAAGTTTGTTTTTGTAGAAACTAGAGCGATTTTTAAATTTTTTCGGCAAAAATTACTGATTTTTATACTTATTCCACACTTCCACTGTAAATTATAATAAGAAAACATTTTTTCGGATACAAGAGTCTTTTTTATTGAAGATTTGTGATAAACAATAACATATTGATGTAAAATAACAAGAAATTAATGTCTAAAAGTGAATATTCTTCGTAAACAATTAAAGTTATACTTATTGCTGTAAATCAGTTCAAAGCAAACTTTACGAACTATATATGGATATTTAAGTGTTTTAAGTGTATATACCTAGCAACGTTTTCTATAAATATTTGTACCTCGCCAATACGGCCCTTCTATAAATTTGGCATCCTTGTTAGCCTATGCTGATATCTAAATGTGGATTCCACTAAAACAGCTTCTTTCTCCTATTTAATAATACCCCTCTGTAGACATTTCTATGCACAATAAAATAGAAGGAAATTTAAAACTCGCTAGCAGGTATCATATTTCTTTTTATTCTCAGTATACATACTAATATTATACCAGCATGATGCATGAACACGTTTTCTAAAGTTTCACGCAGACAATAAGCATGCGAAACAGAGAACGCTACACAACGAGAAAGCGAGAGAGAAGATCGAGATTCTTTTTTTTATAAAAGGTGAAGAGCGTAAGAATTCCATATATATGAGGGATGAAAAGAATATATAATTATAGCTGTTACGACATCATGCATGGAATACTGATAAGAATTTCCTTTTTTTATATAGAAAAGAGTCTGTCGATACCAATTTTTTTGGAATTACTCTACGCACTGTATCTCAAAAAAAGGTTGAAGGTAGAAAAAAGAGAAAGTTTGTAGATAATTTTATACTGTACGACTTACGTAGGGAGTACAAAAAAGATTTGAAACAGGAAGGAAGCTAAATATTTTGAGAAACTGATTTTTGCAGCAGTTTGGTACATTTTGGTGCAAAATTACCAATTCCACTTTATTTGACCATCTGTTCCTGCCTCTACCCCTTCTTTACTATTTAGGAATAACTTTGGTAGCTGCACTAACCTAGCCTAACTTTGGTAGCTGCTGGTGGATTGCTTGACCTCTACGTCTTGGGGTTGTTCCCAAGCTTTCAGAGTGTTTGGTTCCTGTCCCGAACACTCCTATCCCAGTTCCTTCTATTGCTTTTGAGCCGTCTGTGTACCATTGAATGGCATTCTTCCCAAGTCTGGTAATGGTATTTGGATCCCATTCCTTCTTGTTGCTTAATTCCGTAAGGAATTTCTTTGAAAAGTTATACTTTTTCATCATACCGTCTTGTGGCATGTCCCAGGTTGTCTGATTTCTAAGAAGTGAGGAGGTTGTTTTTTTAATGATTCCCTCTCTACTTAGTCTGTATCTTGTTCTTTCTGCCACCACCATATATGTAGATAACTTCTGTATGATATATTATAGGAGAGTAAATGTATAGAATATAATAAGTAACTGTAACTTAGTAACTTATTGTGTTATTATAGGTACTTGATAAGTTTCAATTAAATCCGACGTTTTTTCTATGAAATTTTCATTAGAAACTGTTACAATGAATCTGCAAGCATATAAAATGTTTTTTTAAACTAATTTGATTACAAATCGAGTCTATGAAAACACGTTCTAATTATTTACGTGTCAGTTTAAATACTTTGCGAAGGTTAAATACCAATAGAATTACTAAATAAATAATAATTTCTATATAAACCGTTAAGGTACTGCTTGTTAGTCAGAGAAGGTTTTATTGAAAGAATTTCATTTTTGTTTACTCATAATGTGGTATTAATTTTTTTGGGAATTCATCATCATCATTATCACTTCCTGGACGGTGATTTCTTTTTAATTAATATTTCGTTGACTTTCACATTTTCTAAGCTAAATCAGCATTTAACTAACCAATATTCGTAGAAAATGAAATAAATGTATGTCAGTGCATCAACTTTTATTGGATTTTATAATAAAAATACTTTTTCATTAAAATTAAGGCTGCAGACCATCCCAAGTAAATTAAATATTAAAAAAATTCACACTTAAATCAATGACTATGTACATCTTCAAGCAATAAATTCATATTTTGAAAAGAAATGATTTATTGAAAACTGTCGTGAAACTTATGGCAGATTCCCGAATGTAAATCTACTGTTCCAAAATGTTTCTGTTTACTGTAAACACTTGCAATGTAAACAAAGCAATATTTCGCTTTAAATTTTTTGGCTTGACGTACCCCTCAATAGCACTCTCGCTTTGCTCATGAGAAGAAACCAGTGAAGTCCCTTCCAAACTCAAAATAACAATTTGAAGCAGAACACAATGGAATTCTTTAAATTTGGTGTGAGCATTTTTTAACTGTAAAAATTATTTAATAGCTTTCCGTTTTTGTAAGAAAAAGGTTAATAGAAAATTATCCAAAATATTCCAAAACAGTGCCACGAATTAAATTAAAACCCAATTTTCAAGTTGACAGACTATAAATTAATTTAGAACAATCTTCAAAAAATTGCATATATTTGATATCTTGTGAATGCGACAAATTCTATTTAACATCTAGACCATTGAAAGTCCGAATAAGTGAACATAAAAAGTATATCAAAGATAGGGAGTTCTTTAAGTCAGGTATTTGCAAACATACTTGGGAAGAGAGGCATAAAATTCAATGGGATTCGACAAAAATAATATTGAAAGAGTCCAATAATAAAAGACGAAAGTGCTTTAATAAAACTAAATGCAGATAAATGTGTAGCTAGTATTTCAGCCGAATGTAGTCAAATTTGGTTACCAATGTTAGAAAGAGAAATTTCCAATAATCAATTAACTGCGTTATCAGGATAGATAGATTTTTATCCAGGTTTTATTATGATTTATCATTGGAATAGTTGTTAATCGATACACACTTCAATACACAAAATCACCAAACTGAGATACATATTTTGAAAACAAAAATAATCATACGCAAAAAGTAACAACAAACGCGTTTCAACATTTCCAAAATAAGCGAAAAAAAAGCGCTATCCCAATAAAAACCGTTCCTGGAACGTGCACTTCACTGGATTCCATTTCTAGTAGACTATCATATCGTTTTAGAATGTCATAAAATGAAATATTTTATTTCACATTTTACCAGAGATGTGATCTACTATGAATGGACCTTAATAAAATTTGACAACAAAGTTTTGTAGTCTTAAACTTCAAAATATTATTGATTGTCCTATTGTCCAGTTGTCAAATATTTTTCGTTGTGTCAGATAGGGACCAAAAATTATTTCATTACTAGTTAATCTTGACAACGGTAGCTGGAACGCTACCGAAACGTCGAAATAAAAAATAAAAAACATTATTGTGGTTTGAATCCCAAAGAAAAAAGAATAATTTATAAGAAATTGAAAAACAAATTTTTGTTCTGCCACTGTCTGAAACAACTTACAAGTTGGAAGTTTAAATACTTACGTATTTTCCATGTTCTTTAAGATCGAGGTGAATTTAAGAGGGGAAAGAAGTTGAAAAGTTTCTGGAACTTGCAGAGATCTTCGGTTTGATTAGCATTTCAATTTTACATTTTGACTTTTGGGAAAAGCATAATTCCCTTCATTCTATTTTACGAAACAACTTATATTAAATATTGTATGGACTTTTAAAATAATTAAAATTCAACTCGCATATAAATAATTCAATTCAAACGTGCTAAAATCGAATGTAATTAAAAGTATTTTAACCACAAAACCAGCTACCGAATACGTATCAATATAAATTTGAATCTTGTACACTTTTAAATTTAAATCTTTGCTACACAAAATCATGAACAACTTCAACTGGAATAAGGACAACTCTACAGTAAAAAAAATATAATAAATTTTTATTAAAATCTTCATATTTAAATTAATATTTTAAATGTTTCGACTGTTGCAGTGAAAAGAAATATGTTTTTGCCATTAAAAACAAAATGGAAATTTTACATAAATAATTATTATCAAGAAACCTTCATTAAATATGAAGAAAGAAGTTTCTATGCTGACTAATATCCTTAAAGGAGGCCATATGGTGTCTATTCTACATTAATGGCAAATTCCATAGCTATAATTAATAAAGGAATTATTTATGATAAAAAACCTGTTCGTTGTCCAAACCTTAAGCGAGTTCGCAATTATTCTTGCAACACTTTGACCTTGCAAGGGGGGAGTCTTCCTCCTCTGGTTGTCCCAAAATATCCATGGGATACCACTTGTATGTATCCCAAAATCCCAAGTAAATATGTAAATACTTAGGTGTTATTATCGATAAGGATTTGAAGGGGTTTGAACCCCCAAACCCTCCCCCCCTTATATACGTCCCTGGCAGTCACTCAGAAGAGTCTTTGATTGTATAAGCCTTACTAGATCTTTCCAATGGTCAGATCTCTTTTTCTTGGCTTTACCTATTTCTTATTTCTTCCAATATTACATTGGGGCTGATTCCGCAAAAGGTTCAGGCCCCCAGAAAGGTATTTCAGTCCCCCTCTTTGCTAGTTAATCTGCTATTTCATTTCCTTCTATTCCAGTGTCCTGGAATCCATAGTAGGGTGACTATATTGTTCTCGCCTAGTTTGTCTAGGCATTCTCACACCATTTTAGAACTGATTAGCATTATTGCTAAACAAACTAAACTATCTATCTACTAAAGAGGCGCAGAAGTGATAATATTAAATAATAGAAATGACAATCAATCATTGGATTCACCTTTCTCCTTCTTGAATAACATGATGAATACATTCATTCACCCTTCCCCTTCTAGCAAAATATCCAATACTTTGTAATGCTAACATCAAGTTATTTAAGAAGAATTTAATATTCATGCTTGATTGGGACCAGCTACTAAAAGCCTTGAATACCCATGAATCATCTCCACAGATTCTACAATAACTTAAACAGCTGTTACCCCAACTTTGGAGACAAATCGATCAAGACGACTCCAACGGCTTTTTTGAAAGTATGCAGAGCCGTTGTTTGTATGTATTTCAAGTATTAGTATGAAATAAAAAAGTTGAACAACCTCAAATTGTTGTTTTTGTTGCTTTAAAAGGTAAAAAATGCAAAAATAAAAGAAAAAAGATGTAAACAAAATAAAAAATCAAATTGTAATTCGTCAAAATACAGTCCCCTGGCTTTCTTAATAATTTTTGTTAAGCAGTTTGCTTTAATACCTATCTTATTTGAGACAAAATAATAAATCAGTTTTACAGTGTATATAAATGGTATGTTTGGAATATTTATTTTAAAAAACTCACCGATAAAAAACTGCAGAAGAACAACAACGATTAAAATTCCTTTGGTTTGCATTTTAATAACTAGGTATCACAGATAACAGAAATTAGTCAAATCAAGCGACGCACACAGCAGCAAAATCACAAACACATAATCCTCAGTATCAATTAATCCAACAGGAAAAAAGGTATCCGTTTTAATACGTCACAAAAAAGTACAAAAAAAGAAAACTTTTCATATCACAAAACAACTTTATTCCATACGTTAGGCACTATAACCGCCACAATAACACCCCGAAAAAAACCGTTAAACGGCATATGTTAACTCTCTCACTTAGATGTTCCTTTAAAAAAGCACTTTTGTTCAAAAAATATTTAGCCACTTAGTAGGTCGATACGTACAATTTCCTTGAGGCGAAGAAACTTTCATTTCAAAAAAAAAACTTTCGCGCTACAACAACACAAAAATTATCACATTCACATACGCTACTACAAATCGTGACTCGTGACCCTCTCTCTCGTACGCATAAAAGCATACTGAAAGCCAAGCCCCGAAGACAACTACGTAACACCTACCTCTCGAACGAACACTCTCTATATTCCTATATATTCTTTAAAGCCTGTTCAATCTTCAAGTTTTCTTGCAACGTTGCCATTCGTTCTTCACTACCAGTTTAAAAGGTAGTACTCTTGCTACCTGTGTAGGTACTACGAGTGAAAATAGTAGTTAGTTTCTAAATGATTCAGCGGCGCTAACCCCTCTTTGAAATATATTAACCATCCCCGGTATTTCTACCTTTAAAATAGTTTTTTTTCAGGTAAAATATAAATTTGAGTACTGTGGGTGGGTTTGATGGGTACTAGCTGGAATCGCGCATGTAGGTAGTACGTTAAAAAGCATAAGCGGCGCGAATAAGTTACAGGAAATTTTTATTGTTGAAAATTCCACACTTGTGATTTTTAACCGATTAGAACGTGTTTTTCTGTCAGATCACCATAGCAGCGGATGAATTTTATCGGAAATTTTTTGCTGGTGGGTACCCAACATCGAATTATACTGGAAATTTTTTTGACGTTTATAATGACAGAATATTTTTTTTGACAATCTAATTTTTATTTGTTTACATAATAATTTTGATTAATTTCAACAAAAAGCTTAAATGTTTTCTAAATTCATGGACCATTATGATTGATGTTTATATTAAAAACGCAATTATTGTATACTATGGCAGGTTGATTCGAAGTTGCTTGCTCTTGATTTAGAGATTCTTGGACTGTCTTTGCAGAAGTTGAAGCAGACCTCATTGCGTCAATTATATCCTGATGATGGCCCGAGTCAATTTGCAGATATGGTTTTATGGAGTGACAGCTACCATGCCCAGTTATTTTAATTAATTGCTGTTCTCCAATTCCCGTTTTGGCTAGAGTTGAAACAGCAGTGTCCCTCGCAGAATGATTTGTTATCTTGATCTTGTTGACATCGATTCCAATCACTGATGCCGCCGATTTGAACCAGGAAGATATTGTATTTTGTCCAAC
>CAJUYI010002895.1:0-27300 GCA_910591695.1 Galerucella pusilla | reverse complement strand
TAATCTTTAATACCTACCTTATAAATCATAATGACATCAATCTCTACCGGATAACCTTCAATACTAAAACTTCCAAATTCGTGAATATGTTTATTGCAAGACAAATTAAATTTTTTAAGAAGGGGAAGGGAAAAGTTTCGACTTTCAGCATGCTAAATTAGGTGTTTTTTTTGTTGTTGTTCGTAGAGCACTGCCAGAAAAAAATTTTAATGTTCGATGTGCGCTATTCCTAAAATTATAATTCCCTCGTTTCGACATACACATTTTATTATTTCGACTAATGGCACACTTTTATGCGAACACCCACTGGATAAATAATGAAAATAGACCTTTTGCGACCTAAATCTGTCTTTGTTTTTATTTTAAATACCAACATTAAGGTGCGTGTTTACATTGGTGCACGTTCTGATTGGAAAACATGTTTTTTTTTATTTTTTTATACACAAAAATTAATTAGTTAGTAGTAGCTCGTTAAGAAAAGTGCTAGACATATGCCAATAGAAAGGACTGGGATATCAAAATCAAAATTTCATGATCAATAGTTATTTATACTATAAGGAATGTAAGAAAGATGGTGCCAAAGCCAAAGATTGCTACTGCACACTTTTTCATAGAGGAAAACATAGACATTTCCAAGTATCCTAAGCTTCAAGCATTTTTAATAAGAAAAATATGTTGCAAATAAAATTTTATCTAATATAGCGAAGCCAGAAGTACTCTGCAGTACTTCAAGAGAAACAGAAACAGAAAGAAAGTTAGAGATGGAGAAATTATGGAGTCAGAACATTTCATACAAATTGAGAAAAAACGAGAAAAAAGTATTTTAACCAAATTTTATTCTGGTATAGCTGACGCAATTCTTTTAGTGCAGCTATCTAATCGTATATCTCCTAAGCTCTGAAAGGTATTATTTTTGTCTACTTTCCAAACATGATTCTATATTGAATTTGATGTTATGTATTTGTTAAAAGGGCGTTCGGTTTAAACGAGATAAAAGAACTGAACTGAGCCCTTTTTGTGTCCCATTCAATTTTTCATGACAAACAACGACAAACAAGGACGCCACATTGAAAATATTCAATTTTCAACTAAAAATATAAAAATTGCTAATAAATAGGTTTACACTCTTTCTTGATGAGACTACCGACTAAAGGGTCAACATCGGTTGCTATCGTAAAATAACCCTCTCTGGAAGATAGTTATAGTTCGGTCAAAGATGTGGAAAATAATAAAATATTTGAAATTCATATTTTTATTTCTTCTTAATAAAACGTTATAAGGTAATGTTAATCGTCTGGTATTATGTTCAAGATGTTTTCAAATATGAAAATGGGTTAATATTGCTAAAGCCAAATGTTTTATAGGTATTCGAGTTATAAATAGCAGAGGAAAGAACAATTTTAGATTGAAAGAAACCATGAATACATGAAAAGAAAGCCTGAATCGTCGTTCAGGAAAAAATTTATTAAAAAATGAATTTTGTTCTATACATTAACGCTAAGTATCTTAAAAAGTAGGATAGCGCTCCATAATTGCGGGTTAAACATAATCGTTAGACAGTCAATACATGTAATTGATAATTACAAATTATTATGAACATTTTAACCATTATTAGTTAAAATTATAATCTTTCTCTCGTCGGTATTCTGCAACAATATTGGTTGACTCTGGTGCCGAAATACCTAACTAGTTCATAGGGGCATGGCGAATGGAAGTCATCAAAGGTTGCTGAAAGATATAATGATGAATCTCTTAACAATAAGGTTGAGGTGGCAAATCAAATTTTCACAGTACAAAATATTCAACAAAATGTTTCTCATAGTCGTAATTATGTTCCTCCAATGTTCAATATAATTGTACTAACTATTGTCTCAACAAGAATGCCTTGCCGAGTTGATGTTTATTTTCGGCAATGATGCATCACATCAGTAAACAGTTTCTAGTTGGTTTGGAGAATTTAGAATTAATCTTAACAAAGATCCAAGAACAGGTTCAGCAACAACGGCAGACACCCAGGAAAACCTCGATGTTATACGTAAGCTGATCCAAGATCCAAGATCCAGAACATGTCACAAATCGTGAAAATGGAGTATGATTGGGCATTTCACAAACCACGATTCAAAAAAGTGTATCGGTAAAAAAATCTATTTCAAAAAGAGGAAAAGGACAAATGTCTACTTCAATTCAAATAAATAAATAAATAAATAATTTTTGCAAGTTTTGACCGAAATCCATTCCCTTACTATACCGTAAATCGTGTACCTATTATACTAATTTAAAAATTTTGCCTGACTCACTAATTTAAGAAAAAAAAATTAATGTGAACGTGTAAAATACACAAAACATACAAGTTGAAAATAACCAGAAAAATGTATGGCTTCTAAATTAAAACTTCGTGAAATGAGAATCGTTAATCGTGTATCAGTTCTGTAAACTTCTGAAGAATAATAGACCAGAAATTAGGTCTGGGTTAATGTTAATAGACCCGACTTAATACCGACACGCCTACACTATTATTTTTATATTTTAAACTTACACATCTTCCTGTTTAAATTTTCTGTAAAGCCACCTGTGTAGATTTTACAGTTAATTGGTATGATGGTAATATCGATTGATTTCATTGATTCATTTGAAAACTTTTACGATTTAAACGTTTATTTTTTTAATTTACCATCAATAGTTTTTAAAATTGTTTTATAGGAATCTTTTATCTCTTTAAACTCGTCATTCTTTTACTAGCGGATCATTTATTTTTAAACATTCGTAATAATTATTAAAAGCAAAGACTCTGAAAAGCTCTATCTGTTTATAGACACCTCGGTTACACCGCTTAACCCAAAATATTGTTGGTTAAACATTTATTTTAATGGATGATTCCAGTAGTCCATTCAGTATTGCCGTTAAAAAATTTTTTTATTTAAAACGATTGACATTTTCTAGGTACAAGCCTTGATTATATACCTATACTCAAGGGTATAAGACAGAAATAATTTTTGATTTTCAGACCTGGGAGCACCCTGGCAGTGTTTGCTGCATGGACGAAATCTGTCAGTTTTCAGAGTGCTTGGTTCCTTGCCCGTACACTCCTATCCTTCTATTGCTTTTGAGCCGCCTATGTACCATTGAATGTCATTCTTTCCATGTCTGGTAATGGTATTTATGTATTCCTATAACCACTAGATTCGATACATGTGTTACCATTCTATCATTCGTTTTTTTTCATCTAAATTGTACATGATAATGAACAGAACGAATTTAATTTTACCTTACCTATTTCTTCTAAGCACTAATTAATGCGAAATTAAATGAAACTGTAGCTTCTCGCTTGTCTAAGTTTATTGGTAGTGGGGAACATTAGGTATATCTATTAGCCTAGCCCCTATTTCGCGTTCGCAGTGGTATTTGCTTGTTTACAGTGGCGACTCGTGGTACAAATTTCAAAGTGTTCGGCAATTTGATAAAGAATTTTAGTTAATCAGAAGATTTTTTGGGAGCTCTGCAACACTGCAGCGCTTATATACTAGCTGCAACGGCTTGTATATATGTATGAATTACCTACTTTATATTAGAATAATGTGTGTGTGTGTGTGTGTGTGTGTGTGGAAGCAGGGATGGCCTCAGCTGAAGGCTATTGGCCACAGAACTTTTTTATTGCTCTATATTAAATGTGTCTAGGTTAAAGATCTATTTTTGCTTGCTTAATGAAGTTTATTAAAGAATCTAAAGTGGCTTTTTCTGTGCATGCCAGGAGAGAACTAATATTCAGTGGAAGAGGAAAGTTATGTTCCTTTAAAGAGATATATAAATTAGATATAGCCCCTTCATTTTTCTTACACTCTAGAAATATATGATTAGTATCACCGATCGTTACGTTGTCGCAGTTGCAAAATGGAGATTGTAGAATGCCCAATTTATATTAGAATAATAATCCTTATAATTTTAATAATGTAGCTCCACTGTCATGTTACAATCATTCAACCAAATCAGTATTTTTATTGTAATAATTTCAGGATTACCCTACAGAACAGAGGCGTGTACCTACGTATAGGTAGAAATTCACTGAAAAACGCAACTTTTAAAAACTATAATAGCAAATTTATAACACAACTTTCAAGTTTTCCATTCTGTTTTATTGCCACCCAGCTGACTATAGTAGATACCTATTATACGTTGACGTTAATGGTAAAAGGCATTGAAATGTGGTAAAGATATTTCAACTTACCACGCTATCTTGTCCATTAACTTCCGCCCCTCTAGCCAGCACCAACCTTATCACTTCCTCGTGTCCACTTGCAGCTGCCCTTTGTAATGCCGAACATCCAGCACCATCAGGTCCGTCGACTTCGCGGGGGGCGGCCACCGATACCAATAACCGTACCACTTCGCGATGACCGTTAGCCGCCGCCAGATGGAGAGCGGTACGACCGTGTTCATCGCGTGAAAATCGCACCAAACGTGCCGCCCCCAAATATCGTCTACATGTCGCAACATCACCGAGAGCCGCAGCTGTCCGAAGCTCCGACCCCAAAGTAGGTGGAGTTGCGCCGCCTACGCCTCCGACGGCACCGCTTTGGATCATTCAGGGCCATCCGACATACCACCTGAAACAAAATTTAAAATTGTTACTATATGCCAAAATTCCCCGAAGGAAAATAATACTAGAGGACCCGACAGACCTTGTCCTGTTGAGTCAACATTTTGCTTTTCTAATTCAACCGGATTACAGCGCCACCTACTGGTACTAAGAATATAAACCATCCAGTTATAGTTTGGCAAGTTTATCTGAAGCTATGCGGCATCGGTAAGAGGCGAGGAAAAACATGGCGCCTATCTGTCAAACGTACAAATGGCGTACGGTACCTATTTTACCAAGTAAAACTGAAATTACAAAGGTAACTGACAATAGAAACGCCACTGGATAAATCAATATCAGTCAATTGACGAAGTGAGAGGGAAGATCTCACGCACGCGCTTGCCAATAAGAAGTCAGCTGGTCGATACAAATCACCAATTATGTAATCGGAGGGTGTGGTCATTATGGTTTTCGTACAACGTTGCCAGAGCTTCAAACAGCCCATAATAAATTTGGAAAAGTGTTCATCTTTAAATATTCATAAATTGACAAAATAATGTTAATAGAATAAATCCAAGGAAACAAGCACATTATAAAATTAACGTTTAGTCATATTTTTAATATTGTTAATAAAGACCCTTTCCTAATTATTATCACTACATAGTTAGAACCTCAGTTTTGTCATAGTTAAACGTGGCAATGGCGAATGTTTTCGACTGAATTCCTTTCACGGTATCAGATAAACTTGCCAAAGTATACTTACTCAAATACACCCATAAAATTTCATCAAAATCGGCACATCCGTTTAGGAGTTGTTCAGTATTAACCCGATTTCTGCGCTACCTACCGGGACCAATAGTGAATTTAAACCAATCTCGAATCCACTTGAATTTATATAAAGATAGATCAAGTCCCGCCTCCTCCTATTGGTTTTAGAGATGAAGTCACGCCCTCTCGTACGTAATACAATCAGAAAATTAATTCTCAAAAGAACTATCTAGACTAGACCATTTGTGAATAAAACGGAAAATTTGGGAAAGGGGTGCCACGAACAATTAAATTTCTTTAAAACTACTAATTATTATTTTTGTATTAGGTACCTAATTTTTGCTGCTGGGCACGGTCATGGTAACGACACCTCATTTTTAACGGTTCAGTTCGAGCGTAGAGAATGTTTGTATTAAAAAAGAATGAGGGAAGATTTTTTTGATTCGACATTATTTATATTACTTATAAATAGTCCGAAACGGATCGTTATAGATATTCGAGATGATGTTTCAATAATTTAAACCTAGGAGTGTTGACAGTAATTTTTTTTCATCTTCCACTTAATGTTATTTTAATATAAATTGTTTGATTTGAATGTATATTATATATTCCAAGAATAAGAATCTAATTTATTTCTCTAAAAACATTCACCAAAGAAGGCGTCTAAAAATGAAACACTTTTTATACAGGGTGAAATGTGATTATTGACTAGAGTATTTAGCGAGGGGTAAACCGCCGGAAAAAATCTCGTACATCTACTTCCACATTTAAAAAAACTTTTCGCATTATCTACACGCTCATTCAGTTTGTTAAACACCTTTTCATTAACACACTGTATAATAACCTATTCATTAATTCTAAATTCGTTATTTTCACCGCACTTCGTATAATTTCTGTATTAAACTTCCACATACTTCCACAAAACTTCCACATACTTCCACCAAACTTCCACATACTTTCACTGCGGTGTACACCTACTTCCACTTGGGAAACCGCCGGCCAAAATCTTGTATGTACCTCTACTTCCACATTTGAAAAAACTTCCACATACTTCCACCATACTTCCACCAAACTTCCACATACTTCCACCAAACTTCCACATACTTTCATCTGATATCCAGTTCTTACATTTTTATATTTGATGATAGGGAATAGTTATTAATTTTAAAAGATTTTATTGATAGAAAATTTATATTTCAATTGATAGAAAATCTAGTATAAATTGGCTGATAAAAATCTCGGAAAAAACAATACACAGCGAGAAAAAAAAAATTTAATACAAAATTAATAGATTAAAAAATATTCTAAACTATATCAATAGTAAACACAACAATGAACTACCTACTTAGGTTTCCCCTAAGAAATATTAAGGTAATATCTCGAACAATACCAAACGAGAAAATTAAATTCTGGTTTACTTTCAAATAAAATAATAACTATTCTTAACTTTTTCAATTGATTTTTCTAGTAAATACATATAGCATGCTACTTATATTTTCGTATAATGCTTTTGAAAATATTTATAACTACCGCTCTCACAGATTCTATTGTAAATGTAAAATGGTTGAATTGCGTTGTCATGGAAATGAGAAAAACAAACTAATTTGCATTTTGATGGAAGTTCAACCTCATTGAGTTCTGAGAATGTTAATAGTATTAATTTAAATACCATTTCCTCCGATTTGAAAAATCGAAATATTAATATCTCAAACAATACCAACTGTACCTACCTACTTTCCATTTTCATTTATAAAATTGAAATTGTTTAATATTGTTGGAATGAAGGTTTTAACGTTACAAAGTACTCATGTCAGATCAATAATAAAAAAATTGTCATTTACCTACGACCCCCCCTGTAATCAGTCAATAACACACAGTCGGCATCAATGTAATGATGTCTATTACCCACTGTAAAAAAAGCACAAAACGCACGGCTTCCCTAGCAACATCTTAGCAACTGTCAATAGACGTCGCCATTTTATTCAAAATTTACTATTTGAAAACATTCGATATTGCCACGTATAACTAAGAAAAGCCCAAAGGTCCAAGTATGTATCGAGATTATAATTAAACAATGGACTTTTGATTATCAACAATATATTAATAATGATTAAACGTTAGTTCTTTAATGTGCTTCTTTCATTGTTAATAGAGTAATAGAGATGGAGATGAAAGTTTACCAAGCACCTCTAATAATGTAAAATGTAACTGTTGTTTCTTATGCTTCAACAAGCAAAGGAAGCAATTTATGATTTGTGTTTAATAACTGTACTGTTACTATAAACAATTATTATTATAATAACTAATATTATAGAATTAAACGTTATCCAATAAAATTATTAAAAATATCTATTGTTGATGTTGTTTAGGTATTATTGATAGTAAGATTATAAATACAAGTACAAGTAGGTAAAGTATAGTACGTAACTCGTGTTGTAAAGCATTTTACGCACTCACGCTACGCGGCATCGTGCCTAAAATGCTTCTTACCACACACGTTACGTAATATATTATTACACTTCTTTTTTCGAGCTGTTGACTTTGCCATGGCAACTTTAAAAAACGCGCGTTTTTGAAAGTTCGATTTAAACACGCTGAGGCGTGGTTTAAATAGGTAAAATGGTTCATCAATAAAAAAAATAGTTATATTATGTTGATGAGACGAGACTTTTATTGCGAGACGAGACTCGACACGAGACATTCCACTTTTATTGCGAGACAAGACGAGATTTTTCAGTCTCGTCTCGTCTTGTGGTCATCGCTATTAAAATTGAAGAAAGAGTAGTATAAATTTCAACTATATAACTTTTCTTGCAAATATTTAATTATTTACAGCTCCTGATGAATTACCCTGTATAATATGGTTTGTAATTTGGTAGTATAAAAAATATACGTCTTTTTGTAGTTAATTTGTTCAACTTAGATCATGGGACTAGGTATTTAGAATTAACCTATATGAATATATAATATCATCATCATCATCATCATCATCATAATCATAAACCTTTATACCCGAAGGTGTTAGGTGTTTTGTCCATACAAGGTTTGTACTTAAATATTTCAGTCGTTTTTATACACAAATTTCGCCCAGCTTCTTCTATTTCGTGCAAGTTCTTTCCCTTCCTTCCAGCTCTTGTTACTTTTTCCCAGGATACCAGCTATTACATCATCCCATTTCCTTCTAGGCCTGCCTCTAGATCTTCTATTTTTGGTTTGGTTTGCCGTATCAACTTGACTTGTCTCGAGTTGTCCTTTCTTACCATATGTCCAAACCACTTCAGTTGTTGTCGTTCTATACTGTTTATGATCGGCTCGACCTACAATTCCTTTCTAATAACATCATTTCTCACTCGGTCTTTTTTTGTGATGCCCTTTATGCCCCTTAGAAATTTCATTCCTATGGCTTGTATTTTGCTCTTCTGTTGTTCCGTGAGTACCCAGCTTTCACAACCATAGATTAGGATCGGTTTGAATATGGTTTTGTAGACTATCAGCTTTGTTTTCGTCGACACTTCTTTCTTCCTTACAAGCGTGTTACTTAATGAATAGTACTACGTACAACTTGGTTGCGCTTTCTATCCTGTTGTTAATTTCCGCTTCGTTCTTCCCGTCTTTGTTTATCAAGACACCTAGATACTTGAAGTTATCCGTTTGTTCTAATTCTTTATCGCTTAAACTAACAACTGTTTGGACTTCGTTTCTACCGATCACCATTATTTTTGTTTTATTCGCATTAATTTTTAGGTTGTATTTCTTCAGTGCTTCATACCATAGATTTAAATTGTTTTGCAGGTCCGTTTGATTCTTGGCACATATCATTAGATCGTCTGCGAAGGCACATTCTGTTATGTAGGTTGGTTCCAGATTTCTGTAGCCCACCAGAAGTTTCTTTGCTTTTGCTTTAACTTCCTTCATTACATCGTCTAGTATAAGGTTAAATAAGGTGGTGCTTAGAACTCCTCCCTGTCTTAAACCTTCCCTAGTTATAAACTGCTCAGATTCGGCATTATTTGTTCTTATGTAGTTTCTGGTGCATTGGTATAAGCTGGCTATGCTGCTCCTTAGTTCTTCGTTGACCCCTCTGCTTCTTAAACTGTTCCATACCGTCTTCCTTGAGATACTGTCGAAAGCTTTTTCCAAATCTATGAATGCTATATACATATTGCTATTATGAAACTTCTCAATCATTTGTTTTATGGTAAATATGTGGTCATGTACTCCTCTTCCTCTTCTAAATCCGCTCTGTGAGTCTTCCAGCTGATGTTCAATTTTGGTTTTTAATTTACAGTCTAACAATTTTTCGTATACTTTTGACACAACGCTTAATAATGTAATACCTCTATAATTGTTACAGTCTCTATTGTTACCTTTTTTGTGTAGAGACAGTATTATTCCTATCTCCCAATCTTTAAGAATTCGGTGTTCCTTTGCAGCTTTATTGATTAGAATTGTTAACACTTCAAAGCCTGTGTGTCCCAAGTTGTGCAGCATTTCTGTTGTTATTTGGTCATGACCTGCAGCTTTACCTCTTTTCAACATTTCTATTGCTGCTTTCACATCTATTTCGAACTGTACATATTCACATTGCTCTTGTTCTCTTGAATATATAATATATTTTTTCAATTATAAAGCCTGGCGGATCCTGTTAACGATACTGATACTGTCTAAAGCCCGTTGTATTTTTAGCCAGTGAATTTTAAAATTACTTTAAAACGTGTTGATCGGAATTATTTACGGTTTGTTTAACATTGAACATATTAATTACGGGTTGATATCGAAATAAATCGTCCGCGAAACATAATATTGATGCCAGATAATAGGTAAATGTTATAAAAACGAATTGTCGAGTAAAACTAAGTTTCTAACATCTAATTTATATCGAAACAATTGTCAATAATTTACTTGCAATTTACATATTTTTTACAAATATATTGTGGAGTCATTTAGAAACAGTTAGTTTCATTTAAAACCATATCTAATTTGTCCTCTTCATTATTTTCATAGACAATTTTTTTAGTGAAGCGTTAGTTATAGGTTATAGATATAATTATGGTAACTAGAAGCTCCCTTTATAAAACTTACACTACTACGTCGCTGTTTATTATTCAATTTGTACAACTGTAGCTTACCGCGGAAGGATAAGTAAAAACATTTTTATAATTCTACTTTGCTTCGGTTTATTTTTGTGTAATAAACATTAAACACTTTGTATATTTGAAGCTTTCAATGCAAAGAAAATTATTAATTTAAATTCAGAAGTGCGAAAAAATAGAAATTTTTCTTATACAATGTAAATTTTTTCTGAAAAATTTAACTGGAAATGATTGTTATTTGGAAAATCCTTGATCTTCACAAAGATTACAGAATAAAATATTTTATTCTGTAATCTTTGATCTCGACAATGCACTAATTATTATATATAAGTTTTTAATTCGTCATCAACTCTTTCATGTCGCGCTTATGCTACGTACAAACGAGACACTAAAATGTCGACACTTGTGTCTAGAGCGCTCCACTGCTTGTTCACACGTCGGTGTAAATTTTTGTGTAGAGTAATGTCTAGAGCTGGTCTAGAGCAGTTCACTAGATTGAAGTTGCTACACTTCTCTGCATGTGTTCACACCCAACATATGAGAATTGTGTAGACACCACTGTGAAACTACTGCAACTGTGTCTATACACTTCACGATGACGAGAGTAAGGCGTCGGTTTTCTAGTAACCTCGGAACAAGGAGCACCAGAGTATTCTGCAATTTTTGCAATAGCAGCATTTTTTTTCGTTCTATCTTTAGAGATACCTACCTAGTGGATGAGGTATCCCACAACTCGGGACTTGCGTCTAATAATTCAATCAGTTCTTTCGTATTTTCTCTAGTACGCAAAGCCGACTGGATATTCTCATTTTAATAATAAAAAATGATAATCTTTATTATTAAATTATTATTGGTAATAAAAATACTACTACAATTGCACCGCGCTCTAGCAACTAGTTTCAACTCGTTGGTAGATCGACACGTTGTCTCGATACTTAGGAAATATCGTGTTCAGACCGTAGTGTATCATATGTCTAGAGCAGTCTTTCCCAACGTGGGCGATAACGCCCCCTTGTGGGCGCTGCAGGCATTAAGGGGGGCGGTAAGAGACCCAGAAAAAAAAGATGGCGTTGTGTAGGGCTTTGGGGTCGATTTATAATTTCATCTACCTAGCTAGGAAGACTCTTAGACACCGACTGAGCTCTCGACTACATCTTGTGAACATCAACTAATATTAATTAAGATATAGCTCAAACTCGGTTCCATATAATAGACCGCGGGCAATCATGTTTTAACAAGTTTTTGTTAAATAATCCGATTTGTACATTCCTGTATCAATCGGCTGGTTCTATAATACTTGTTCTTGCTTGTCGAGTACGATTGGGCGTCGAATGAGATAAACGAGTTTATGCACGTTTGTCTTATTCCTGTTGGTGCGTGATGCTAAGTGCTGCCAGACGTGAGGTAAGAAATTATCGAGCAGCGTTTACAAAATTATCGGATTTTTCAGAAAATTATGTTACACACAGAATAATTTAAAACAAGGGCCCTAATAAGAAAATATTATGCACGAATTTTTTAAAATTCATTTTATTAATAATAAAATGTTTCTGGTAAAATATAAAAACTTAAAAACATAAATTATGTGATAAAATATATAAAAAAAGAAACAAAAACATACATTCTACTCATTTACTCTTCTAAACATTCCAAACATTTTTGAGTAAATTGGAACCTGATATCAACAAACTTATTGAACAGCATCAGATTCAACCTTCACATTAGTTTTCATATAAGAATTGATTATGTTTGTTTTATTTTCAATAAAAGATACTCTGTCTGAATACTATAAAGTTGCGTTTCAATAATCAGTTATAAGTTCTTAGCGGTTTTTAAGTATGTTTAAAAAGGGGGGAGTTAAAAAATAATTTTTTCTTAAAGTGGGCAGTAGGAAAAAAAAGGTTGGGAACCTATGGTCTAGAGCGATGTAGCGACATCAAGTGTATGATCTAGCGACATTACTCTAGGTGGTGTACATACGAAGACACTCAATCTATAGATCTAGTCTAGACACAAGTGTCGACATTTTAGTGTCCCGTGTGTACGTAGCATTATAGACATGCCGAAAAACACGTGCACCCTATATAGAGGGGACACGCGATTTACTACCTTCATTGCGTGATTGATACAGGGGCTGATAAAAACGAACGTTGTTAGAAAACATTTTAAAAAAACAATAATTTAGGAGAAATATGTACTTTTTTAAGCAATTTTCCATTCTCGATTTGATAGCTAGTTGACAGCTGTCAAGTGTCGGGATTAAATATTTAACATTAATTGGTCATTCGTCAACTAATTAACAGTTTAGCAGGTCATTTTTTGTTTGTAACTTTTTTTGGGTAATTATATCCAGATTTTTAATGACTCATTTAAAAGCTATCCATTTTAAAACATTCAAAATATTTACTATTTGCAGATGACTTAAAAATTTACAAAACTGTCAGGTGTGTTGAAGATTTTGCAAGATTATGATAATTCACTCAAAAATAGGTGTTTTGTTTTTTAGATTTGGCTTTGACACAAAATTGTCTGTATCTGTATCTGTAGAGTAGGGAGGGTGAGTGTAGGCTCACAGTACTTAGGCCACATGTGACCCATTGTACCGGGTGGTCCAATAAGCCGATCTCTCGGCTATATATCTGAAACTATTCATGTTATAACTTTAGGAATAAAATTTCCTTGGTAAAAGTGGACAAGAGAAATTGTTGGAAATTACTTTCAAGTTTCTAGGTTAACCGCTAGGGGGCATAACCTGTGAAGAAAAATTTAAAAACCAGTTTTTTGTGAAATATGCCCAATTATACCCAGTGTTGAATAAGTAAACTAAAAAAAGGCCTAAATTTCGCACAAATTTGTTTAATTACTTTCTATTCTATAACTTTGGTTTGAATCAACCGATTTTAACGAAATCAGTGGCAACAGAAAGAGTGTAGATGAATTAATTACATCTACTATGAAACAATGGCATTTAATTTTAATTGTCATAGGTAGAGGGTACTTTCGAATAAAAAAAATTAAAATTTGTTTTCCTCAAGAATGTTTAATGGAAACACCAAATTATTGTAAATTATAATAGAACTGGATTAAATTCTCAACAAGACGGCACAAACCGCATGTTGATAGCTTTCGTCGAACTGGAGATATAAATAAAAACGCATGAACATAAGTGAGTATAGTATTGACACCCTGTATTATAACTTAAAATTAAATATGAGATAGAAAGATCATACAGATATCTTGGTCATTGAAACTTGTTGTCCAATTAAATGTTTAAATTGTTTTTCATCGTTATCCACACAAATATGTAATCTAGCACGATTTGACATATCTGTTGCTTAAATTTCAGCGTTTCTAATGCGCTGTTGCATGTCGTCTCGCGAGGTTGGTGGGTTTGGTACGCTAAATCCTTCAATCTTCCCCACAGATAAAAGTCCAGATTTCTTAAGTCTGGAGATCTAGCTGGCCCTGGAAATATACTTACCCTTCCAATCCATCCATTTGGATAGCTTACATTCAAATAATCTCTAACTCGTCTGGAAAAGTGCGCAGAACACTCGTCATGCTGTAATATCATACCTCATGTTTGTAAGGAAATATCTTACAATAGAACAGACAACCAATTATCCAGAAAATCCAAATATGTATCACCATATGAAGTTCGAAGAATATGAACCTGCGATCTTTCCGTCAACTATACCACACCAAACATTAGGACTCCATCTACCTTGAAGCTGCACTTCCTCTACCCAGAGCGGATTTTCTTCAGACCAATAATGCTTATTATGCAGATTAACACCACCCGCACTATTAAGAGTAGCCTCGTCTGCCCACAAAATGTTTGACATGATATGCGGTTGTTCTTCTAGCAGATTTAACAATTGCAGTAACCTGAGATTGAAGCAGCATTTAATTGAACATTAAGTCTTAATGATCGAAATTCATGTATAATCTTTCTCTTACATATATAATTTTAAGTTATAATACAGAGTGAGTCAATACTATACTTACTTATGTTTATGCGTTTTTATTTATATCTTGACTTCGACAATAGCTATCAACATGCGGTTTGCGCCATTTTGTTGATAATTCAATCCAGTTCCATTATAATTCACACATTTTAATTTTTTTCATTCGAAAGTATCCTCTACCTATGACAATTAAAATTGAATGCCATTGTTTCATAGTAGATGTAATTAATTCATCTACACACTTTCTGTTGACACTGATTTCGTTAAAATCGGTTGATTCAAACCAAAGTTATAGGTATTTATCCACAAACACTTTCCCACTTTCCCCCACCCTTTATTTGGAAAAATAGAATAAAAAGTAGGTACTTGAGCTAATTTGTGCGAAATTTATGCCTTTTTTTAGTTTACTTATTTAACACTGGGTATAATTGGGCATATTTCACAAAAAACTGGTTTTTAAATTTTTCTTTACAGTTTACGCCCCCTAGCGGTGAACCTAGAAACTTGAAAGTAATTTCCAGCAATTTCTCTTGTCCACTTTTCCTAAGGAATTTTTTCTTCCAAAGTCATAACATGAATAGTTTCTGATATATAGCCGAGAGATCGGCTTATTGGACCACCCGGTACATCATCCCCGAGTTGTCCTCCTAGGCCATCGTCCATCCTGTCCTTTCCTTCCCAGTAAGGTGGACAGGTCACTAGGAGACATCTTTATATCGGCAGGTGTAGGCCAAGACTCACCGAACACACACTCTCTTATTGAAGATAACTCCGGACACTCGCATAAGACATGCCTGACAGTTTCATCTTCCTGTTCACACCTCCTGCATAGAGTCAGAAATCCTACTATTAAACCTAATGTTTTCCTAGTCATCGCCAAATATTTCTTCTGCGCTATCTCTCCAGGGTCGCCCAGGGTGATCATGGCAAGACTGCATCCTTTGATTCCATCCCATCTCTTAAGGGATTGAGCATGGGTGTTACGTTTGGCTAGTTCCGCAATTGTCGAAGTCGTTGTCATTTATAGAACACTTTATAGCCACTAGCAGAAGTTACCAAATGCTAGGATTTTTAGTGCGAAATGCCAAAGATTTATTGGTGAAGGCTGTGACAATTCTTTATAATAGTTTAGAGTACTTTCGTGTACATAACTTCTTTCATTGTTTTCCTTTAAAATTCCTAGTAGATTCACTTGTAGTTGCAACCTTTTGGAAATTTCCTTTCACAGTACCAATTATTATGGTTGCCATTGATCGGTATCTGCTCGGTTTCACGGCTTGCACGGTCAGCTGATTCTCCTTGATTGGAATAGCTTTGACATTATATAAACACAAAAACAAATTATTTTTAATTCGTCAAAAATGTAACTATTAACGATTAGTTAATAACAAAGAAATATAAATAGAAAGCATGTCGCTACAACATACTTTAGAATTCGATTCACATATAAAAACAATGCTAAATGAATCCCAAACAAAACTTTTGAAGCAAAACAAAAAGCAGCAATCACAAATTTTGTAGTAGGTATTTGCGATTGGAAAATTTTCGTATGAATGTGTAAATGATACGTTTTTAAAATAAAAATTTTTACATGCTTACTAATTTACGCAAGATATATTGATCCCACCAAATGGAAATTTGAGGAAAGATATTTGTGCCCCATCTCTACTCTTACAATCGTCCACACAAAACATTAAGAATAATTAAATCGTTCACATCAAAGATATTCCAGCCTGTTTATTTTTAACACGGCATTCGCTCGCTTTGAACTTAAAACTCCCGAAAAAGAGTAACATCTGGGAGGAGCCCAGCGCAATGTTCTTAGAGGGAACCTACTATTCATTGTATATGTACGGTGATTCAGATGGTTAGTCATTACCTTTTTTCGTTTTTCAGATAAAATGTAGTCCTTTTTTAGTGGAGCACATTGCATGTAAAGCCACTATAGAACTTGTCAAAACACTAGAGTTTCGCCCCAGCTTTGCTCAGGTCAGTGTCGCTTTCATACACACAACACAATTAACCTTGATTGCAAAAAGTATATTTGTTGCATGTCGCTCAAATGTATTATTCTAGGAAAACATAATTAGAAAACAATGCAAAAATATGACAATTTTTAATGTATAAAGAATAAAAACGATAGCAAAGCAAAAAATTAATTGATCAAAATATCCGCCATTTGCTTCAATGTATTTTCTTCAAACAACATTCGCAGTATCAACGGCTGCTGAAGCTGCTACTAGTTCTAGACTAGTAAAAAACTGCAAGCAATCCCTTAACATGTTTTCAAGAGGGGAAATCGGAACTGGCTATTTAAAGAACTCCAACTCAAATGGAGGCTGTCACAAGAACACCTCCATACAAAGAGTTTACTAAATAAGTTAGACAAGGAGTTCTCATCCAGGCTGTTGAAACATTTGAAGACAGTTACCGACCTGGTGACTGGACACTGCACCCTGAGGAACATTCTGCACAATATGGGCAAAGTTAGTGAACCTTTTTGAAGAAAATGTGAACATTACGATGAAACACCTACCTACATACTCTGCTTCTGTAAGATTTTGAAAGGACTTTGGAGAGAAAATAATACAACCATCACAACTACTGGATATCCCTCCAGTTAAACTGGTGTACTATGTAGAACGAAGCTCTAATACAGACCAAAACACGAAAGAACGCTGAAAACAGTCTAAAACGATCGAAAACACACAATGGGCTTGTTATCAAAGAAATATTTTCTCGGTCTTTCTTATTATTTTGTAAAACTGAATCATCAAAATAACTAGTGAAATTTTCAGTTCTTGAACTTTCCCTACTACTTAGATATTAGAGGTTGAAAATGGAAATCCTTTAAAAAGCCACAGAACCGACTGTGACGTCACGTTGCATATTGGGCTCGGTACACCGCTGCGTTTCACATAAGAATGTTGGTTACAGCTGCAATATCTTTGAATTTTAAAAGTGTTAGTGATTTCTGCTATTAAAGATGTACTCAGTAGATACTGGATTTATTGAAGCAGATTCTGCAAATTCACCTGAAGTCGATATCTTTATGGTGAGAGACTACATTAATATAATTTCAAAACAATCTACATTGTACATTTTCATATCTGCGTCCGGAGGAAGTAGGAAGTCTTTACTTAACTTGCACAAATGGGTAAAGGTAACTGGCTAATAACGGTATAGTTTTTTGTATAACGCCACATACTCTGGAAAGTGCCACACCAAAATCGTCTCCTAATATCCTATAAGGTAAATTCAATTTGATCTTTTTTAATGTTAAAAAGATATCAAGCTTGTCCAGCTCCAGCTCACATTTTTTTAGTTAACAAGCTCACAACAAATAATGAAAACAACTCCAATACTGTCAGAGCCCTCGCGAAAATTCTCGTCGAGCGACGCGTAGGTATGTCGAATACGGACGGACTTAGGGGGTCTATTCACTAACTTGTGTGAGTGCTCGTGTAGTACCTCTCTCTCACAATTAAGCTTTACTGCGCATGTCACTCTCCTAAAATTATAAAATTCCTATTCAGGAAAGATAGTAGAATGCTCATACACTCCTATACGAGTACTCTACTGGGTAAAACCAAGAGAGTTGTTAGATTCTGAGAGAATGGACTTGCGCACATTGTCTTTGGTCATACAATTAGATAGATAAAGGAAGATTGTAATGTAATCACACGACATGTGCCTATTTACGTTTCAGTCCATAAAATAATGACTAAATATTGAATTCATTTTTAGTTTTTGCAGTTTAATTATTTAGTTTTTGGAGTTTTTGTTTATTTTTTGTAGTTTAATTGGTTAGGTTTTGTACTTTGTTTAATCGTTTAGTTTGTGGAGTTTATTTATTGTTTTTAAAATGGATGATGACGATTTGGTAATGCAAATGCTAGTACCTAGACCTAGACAATGTGTTTCCAACGTCAAGATCCTTTCTTGGTTTTGTCTGATTTTAATTATCATTAAACATTTTCGCCTATTTGAAGTTTAAAGTTTATTAATATTGTTTTTTGTGCCTCACACAACATTTTCTTTTCAATAAATTATAAAAAGGGAACTAAAATCGTACTCTTTACTCTTTCCCACTACCCACTACACATCTAAATATTTAATAACATCATTTATGCTGAATCAGACGGTGGTTGTGCTTATATCAGTGTTTATATTTTTAAATTCAAACCTACTAACAGTACATTAGAACTAAAAATAGTTCTAAGATAGTCGCGCCACTTGGCAACGCTGGACAAATTGTAGTAGACGAGTCGAATGATCGTGAATAGGGTTTTAATGGTCCATGTGAGTGATGAGTGAGAGAGTACTCATATCGATGAGTTGTCGAGCACGAACACTCTCACATGTTACAGAATACACCCCCTGGAAATTCTAGAAGCTTGCTCTGCTCTCTCGGGTTCGATTAAAAGCGGATGCGCCGCCGGCGTTGCCAAACGTAACTCAAATTATACCTTATCAGGAGCGCCTAGCGGCGCCCCTGGTTTCTTCTTGCGGCGCACACTTTGGGAATCACTGACCTACACTATTGCGTCCGGCTATCAGTTTCAAATTCATTTACATCTTTGATCCTTTAACAAATAATAAGATATGTCCATTATTTAGGTTTTCATTTTCTCAAATCGACTGCCCGTAAGTTGTAAGTTAATTGGATGTCCCATTTACGTTAATTTGATTCTGTAACAATTTCCTCTGTCTAATATTTCCGGATATTTACAAAACACAGAACTATGTTAGTTTATTTAGCGGTTTGTAAGTGAAGCGTTAATTTAAAGCACACAACCGTGAAATTCTGAATTGTGTATATATACAACTAAAAATCCAACTATAAAGTAACTATGAAGTGAAAGTAGCGCACATTTACCGATGTACTAACGTTTTATTATTATCATTCAACGGTTAATTTATTTTTATTTTCTCCAAGCAAGGTCGTAACTATAGGAAATAACTATTATAATAATAGATTATATGATATTCTCGCGTACTGCATTGTCCTGGGAAAAATCGTTTGACAAAAATGTTTGTATCAGTAGATATTTTCATTGGTTTTTGAAGTAAAAATAAATGCATAAATCGAAGTAAAACTGCACTAAGAATTTTTACAGGGATCTTAACGAGACATTGTCGCCTGATTGTGCACCGGAAAAAGCTCAAATTTTATTTAATTTATTTAATGAAATATTAATGTTTACAAGGCATTACATTACAGAACTTATAAACTAAGTGTTTTATAATAAACTAAGTGTGTTGCACCTAAGTGCAATAGGCACTTGTATGTGCAATGAACAATAGCAATAAAAATATATAGTAAAGTACAAAATTACAATTTAAAAATAAATACAAAAATTCATAAATAAAAAAAAAAATTAACATTATAGGTTATAATAATTTGTTTTATTCGAAATTATAATAAAGCGTCTAAGGACTTAATATTTACATATATATATATTCTTTACATTTGATAATAAATTTTTCTAAATTTCTAGTTGCCTTAACTTCAAGGGGCAAGGAATTATATAATTTTGGTGCCAGAATGCAAGTGAATCTTTTATTGGCGTCATATCTTCTAAAGGGAACTATTAATTTACTATTGGTTTTATTTCTTGTTTCATAATAATGATTTATATAATTTTTAGCTTTAGATTTATAGCAGTAAATAAAGTTACTGAGATAATATAAACCTCGGACATTCAAAATATTTGCATTATTGTATGGGTTGAGTAAAGCCTATCTTTGAAAAATATTATGCGTAGTATATAATTTTGTATTACGTTCAATTGTTTCAGTACATTGTCATAAAGCCCCCCCCATACGATATTACCATACCTCAAGAGAGACTCCACCAAAGACTTGTAAATTTGTATTAAAAGTTTTTGAGGTAAGATCCTGCGTATTATATAAAATTTCCATATTAAACGCCTAATTTTGTTTGTTAGGTCTTGAACATGGTTGGACCATTTCAAATTTTTGTCCACTGTGATACCTAGATATTTGATAGTATTTGTTTCTTTAATAATATCATAGTCGTTTATCTTAATACAGTCATAGTTCGGCCTGTTGGCTTCATTCAATGAGAATGCCATGTAAAAAGTTTTGTCTGTATTTAAAGTTAGTTTATTGCAGTCAAGCCAATATTTAATAATTCTGAAGCCTTTGATCACTTTATTTTGGACAGTTTGCCAGTTTTGAGATTTAAAAATTAGGACAGTGTCATCGGCATACGAGATTGAGATTCCATTTATGTCTAATTTTAATAGGGAGTTAATATATGTTATAAACAGCAGTGGTCCAAGGACTGTCCCCTGCGGTATTCCAATTTTTAGCTTTAGAGGGTCACTATAGATATTTCTGATTTTTACTATCTGTTCCCTTTCCCGTAGGTAGTTTTCTAATAGCTCTAAAACTACGCCTCTCACACCATAGTGCTCAAGAACATTAATGAGCTTTCCATGGGGAACTGTATCGAAGGCTTTAGCCAAGTCAAGAAAGACACCTATCACTTTTTCATTATTATCTAGTCCATTTTTTATATTATTTATTAGTTCAAACATGGCATCTGCTGTACTGATCCCATGCATGAAACCAAATTGATTATGATTTAGTATATTATTAGAAGTCAGATAATCGACAAGTCTCTCTTTCATACTTTTTTCAAAAATTTTTGCAAAGTTGCAAATGACACTTATTGGACGGTAATTGGTAACATCAGTTTTATCACCTTTTTTGAATATAGGAGTAACAATAGATGTTTTAAATGGAGCTGGAACTTTACCTGTTGTGAAAATAGTATTTATAATGTGAACTAAACTAGTGGAGGAAGAAGAATGTAGATTCTGTGGCATTGAAGAAGAAACCTCCATTCACATAGGTAATTGCAAATTGCATAGCAATACATAATCCTAGAGGACAACACCTGGGAGATTATTGGATAGAAGAGGATATTTACCTAATTTAAAGCCTGCAGATATCCTGAAATTCATCCGGGAAATAGGACTAAAGAAGCTACTAGTTTCTGAGTCTTATCCTCAGAAACTAAGTAGAAATAAGTCGGCTCAATTGATCTTTTAGGTCTCAGTGAATGTCATCCTATATACACACATACATAAGTATGTACATACAACAATATATAGTACCATATAGCATATAGTACCATTTGCTTCTCTAGGAAAATTGGGAATGTATCATTTACATATTCAATAAATGATAATGATTTAACTAACGTTCTCTCTGTTCGGGATCTTGGTGTTATAAACTCCTGGACAAAATTAACGCACCACTCATATTTTTCTCAATAATCTTTATTTATTGTTAACTTAGTGTACGACAAGTAGGCTATGGACCGTGTTTGATACTGACAGATGTTATTTAAACTAGCTAGTGTCACATAATACCTTGTTTTGACAGTAATTCATATTAAACTTCGTTTTAGAGTAAATCTGTGTTAAATTTTTTTTTTTAAAGTGTTGATTAAAACAAAATTTCTGTAAGAAGCAAGCGTTTGTTTGTAATTGTTTTTATCATATGCATGTTTGGAAGTTCATTTGCGAGTAAAACAAGTAAGAAAAATGAACCGCCAAAGAAATTTGTCAATAGAGGAGGCAGTGCGAGCATCGACTCTTCTGGATGAAGGATATTCAATGCGACATGTTGCTGGTTTATTAGGAAGACATCATTCCAGTATCAGTCGCGTAGTGAGACGTCATAATCAAACAGGCTCGTGCCTTCGAAGAACAGGACAAGGGCGAAAACGTTGCACTAATTAAATTGATGATCGTTTTTTGAGACAACGTGCTCTCAGAGACAGGATAGTTACCAGCAATCTGTTAAAAAATGAATTAGCGGATGTTCCCAACGTCGCTATATCATCTCGAACGGTTAGAAGACGTTTACATGAAGCAGAATTGAGCAATAGAAGACCAGCCAAAAAGCCCTTGCTTACCAGAGAACACAAAGTTCAGAGATTGAATTTTGCAAGACTACATCAGAATTGGACCACCAATGATTGGAAACGGGTTTTGTTCTCCGATGAAACCAGAGTTAGCCTTAAAGCTCCAGATGGACGTGAGCGTGTCTGGCGAAGACGAGGAGAAAGGTTTGCTAGCTTTAATATCTCTCCTAAAGTACCTTTTGGTGGTGGCTCTAAAATGTTTTGGGAAGGAATTTGCTTCGATGCTCGTACGGAATTAGTCCCTATACGTACGAGGTCTATGAATGCCCAATATTACTTAGATAACATTATTGTCGAACATGTAATGCCTTTTGCTCCATTTGTTGGGCCTAATTTTTTATTCATGCAGGACAACGCTCGTCCCCACGTGGCAAGATAGGTTATTGGTTACCTAAATGATGTTAATATCCCTTTATTAGAGTGGCCACCTAACAGTCCGGACATGAATCCTATAGAGCATCTATGGGACTATCTCAAAAAGAAGATTCGAAGTCTTAGACCTCCTGTTGTTAATCACAACCAACTTATAGAGGCCGACGAGGCCGTTATTGAAGAATGGGAGATTATTCCGCAAGCGTTTGTTGAAAATTTAATATCAAGCATGCCTCGACGCATGAATGCAGTAATAAGAAGTAGAGGAGGCCCTACACGGTATTAGGGTTCACCAAAATTCATTTATTGTGTTTCACATATTCTTTTTTCTTTTTTCAATTTGAAAGCATGATAGCTTAATTATGCATTTTCAGCAAAAACAAATTTTTAAAGAAAAAATAAGGCAAATTAAGGTCATGTTAAGGTCATATTCGACTAATTTTTAGGTATTCATTATTGTTCCAATTTAACTAGGTTTTATATTGTGTTTATATTGTAAATGCGTTAATTTTGTCCAGGAGTATATTAGATCATAAACTTGATTTCCACCTTCATTATGATCACATCATTAATAAGTCTATGAAAATGTTGGGATTTGTATTCCGAACTGCTAAGGACTTTAAGAACGTTTTGGCACTCAAGTCAATGTATTTTACATTAGTAAGGTCATTGATGGAATATTGTTCACCAGTCTGGTCACCATCTTACCAGAATAAATTCATTAAGTACATGTCGTTTAAAATTGGAATGCCTGTATCAACTAATACATATCAAGAGATAAGAGACTGTCTCGGTCTAGACAAACTTTCAATCCGTAGATCTCAAGCTGATATAAAATTTCTCGATAACTTACTCTGTTATAATATAGACTGCCCGCAATTACTATCCCGCATTGGTTTCCATGTCCCTTATAGGTCCACAAGAAATAATCATACTTTTGCAGCTCCATTACATAGATGTAATTATGGGAGGTTTGCTGCAATAAGCAGAATTTTATCCAGTGCAAACAGGTTGGATCTGGATTTTTTCAACATATCTGGGTACTCTCTTAGGCAATTCCTACCTACGAGATATGAAATCTTAGTATAGGATTGGGATTGCATTATTTTAAAATGGTATTTTAATATTGTATTGTGATTATTAATTTTTGTTGTTACTGTTCGCTGAGTTCCTTGTCATAATTGTTTTTACTTATATTACGCTTATTTTATTTTACACGTTTAAACTATTTTGTCCTTGTTTTTATAAAATACTGGGTGTTACCCGTAAATAAATAATAGTATATTATTAAACGAGCAATTTATGATAGCCATAATTCACGATGGGTGACGTTTGCGTCACGAGCCGCAGGCGAGGGGCGCAAGTCACCCAAGTGAATTATGGCCATAAATTGCGAGTAGAATACTATACTTTGTCCACGACACTTACTACTACTAAATGTACAGGCGAGCCTTGTCCTGGACAACTCAAGCCAAGGTTCCGACACTGAGGCCACTGGCGGGCCCATTGTGCCAATCCTGCTACTTAGTTATCCATGAAGCCGAGCCCTTCAATAATGGCCACAACCTTTTTCAGTGGATGCCTGCTTGTGTCTCCAGGAGCCATGACAGTGACTCCGAAGATTCGCCTGCGTAATACAGCCCAGTGTGGACACTCTAAGAGAACATGAACTGACGTTTCATCAGTCATGCCGCAACCCCTACATAGGGAACTTTCCTCTACTCCTAGATTGTAGAGGTGCTTCATCATACAGCAGTGCCCTGTTAGGAGTCCTGCTATCTTCCTTAGCCTACTCCTTGGTAGTTCAGTGGCTGCCCTGGCGTATCCATCAGTCCATCCCTTCAGTAGAAGTTTGGATTGTCTAGGACCCTGCAGAGCATTCCAATGAGCGAGGTGCTGATTCCTCAGCCACTTCTTCGTCTACTTGCGTATTCTTTGTTTTGTTAGGCCCAGGGTCGGACCCGGGCCGCATAAAGGAGCTGCCGCCCCTTCCGCAGCCAGTGTATCCGCCATCTCGTTGCCTTCAAAACCAGAGTGAGCTGGAATCCATTCTAGCCGCACCACGTTCCGCCTTGCAAGATTAGCAAGTAGTTCTCGACATTCGTTAGCAAGTCCTGAGTTGCTGGTATACCCACTCAGGGCTTTAATTGCTGCCTGACTGTCGGAGTATATGGTTATGCGTCGATCCACATAACCTCTGTCTAGGTTTATCTGCGCACATTCCAAGATAGCATATATCTCGGCCTGATATGCAGATACACCCTCACCCAATGGTACACAAACCTGTGTTCTTGGGTTCCTGGAGTAAATTCCAGCCCCTTCTCTATCACCGGAGCATGAGCCATCTGTGTACCAGACGGTCCCATTAAGCTGTGTATTCCTCTCTTTTTCCCAGGACTCTCTATCTCGTATCATGGCCCTGTATGGGGTAGCGAAGTAGTACTTAATTTACGACACTTAATTTATTTATTAATAAATAAAAGTCAGTAGCGATTTGGCATATTACTAACCTCAAAATGTTGTGGCATCTACTTCAAATAATTTGACATATATAGAGATGGGCGATACTGTAGAAAGTATCAATACAACGTACCGTTATAAATATATTGTTTTAAAATACTTAATATTAGAAAATATCGTTATGAAAAGTATCAATACTAAAAATATTTTATAGATACGATATATGTCAGAAACAAATTTCCTGAACAAAATACAAAGATTTAATAGTTTATTTCATATTGTACCCCCATCTCTAGTCGTGAATTATGAACCATAATACACTACAGTGTATTATGAACCGTAATTCACGACAGTTGATATATGGGTACCATATACCTTTAGTTAGGAGGTAAAATATTGACTTATTATTAGGTGGTCGTGGACCAATAAAATAATGACCCAACCAGGATTATCCGCAAATCTTTGTTAATATTTTATTAGACCATCTAAATAAAATATTGTCTTTTGAAAATGTTTTTTATTATTAATTTATTTAAATTTAGAATCACATGGGCACATTATAAATATACCAGTTACCACAAATTTATTGCTAGAATATTTTAATTTCACTTATATCAATAATAATACAGGGTGTCCCAAGATGTTTTAACAGGCTGTAACTCAGGAATTAACGAATAGGTTTATTTGAAAATTGGGTAATCTTTTTGGGACCTACAGTAATTTCATCCGATGTATACAGGGTATCTATGTCGTCATCATAGAAGGAGGGACGTCATCGCAATGCAATGAAAAAAATTCAATGGAAGGGGGTATCAAACTTAGCTCAAATGAAAGATCTTTTTATTCCAAATTCAACTGTGTATGTACGTGTAAGGGTACTCAAGTGGAAAATTGCACTAAATTTTCAGTTTAATGTTCATTTGCAACAATAACAAGAACATTTCGACTTAACAGTGATTTTATAAAAGATGTTCAAAATGGATTTCGTCTGCAACAACACAAGCATCGAACCGCCTAAGACGTTCTACATGCCGCATGTATCATCTCTTTCGTAAGCTTGTTATAATAAACCAATAAATTGAAAGTTTGGTACAATTGTTCACTTGAGTACCCTCACTGTGATATACTGTTGAATTTGGAATAAAAAGCTCTTTCATTTGAGCTAATAGAGGAGAGGAACACCCCCTTTTTTTTCACATACCGACCAACCTCGTTCTAGTCGCTAAAAACAGTCTATCTTTATATTTTCGAGGGTGCTGAACACGAATATGACATTTATTTTTTTCTAAAATTGGGGGAATATGGTCAAAATTGACTTTTTAACCGAAAATGCGAAAAAAACGATTTTATGATTTTCGACAATCAACTCGCGGTTTCTCGGCGAATAATTCATATTTTTTCACGAAAATTTAATGACGTCTTCTTCAACCAATTCTAGAGACAATGAAACTAGTCCGAAATCCCCAAAGCATTTTACATTCGAGCAATAAATTGAAGAAATTTTTTTTTCGAATTTTTGACTTTACGTACGATGAAAAAAGTCTCGAAAAAAGTTGAGTGAGGAAGTTTTTGATTGTTCATATCTGAATACGCAGTATTGAAATTTAGAAATCGAGGAAGTTTTTGGGAAAATTTGAGCTAGTAATATGCAGTAGAAAAAAAGATAGAGCGATTTTAAGATGAGCACTCTCGCCGCGCGGCTCCCGCATTGGTATTTTTAGTCGATAAATCCGATTTTATCAGAGATATGAAGTAAAATCGATTGCAACTTTACGAAAAAAGACGAGAGTTCGAGAGTAACATTTGAAGGAAAAAATGAAATATATACTTAAGCATCATTTTTATTTTTACGATTCATCAGATACAATGTCATGTCGGTTTGTACAAGAAGATTTGCAAGAACAAATATCGCAACATTGTAAATTAGATTGCTTGCAAGGGCATACTTCCGTTGAACACGGAGATTTTCCGGAGCAGGCACAAAAATACTTTTGTAAAAGTTCCATACTTGTGAAACCTTCATAATAATTCGTAAGCACATAACCATTCTCAATGAGCCATCCATAATTTGTTATTTCTTCCGATTTTATTACTGGATTGATC
>CAJUYI010002894.1:0-27306 GCA_910591695.1 Galerucella pusilla | reverse complement strand
CCACAGGTTTCCCTAAATTCAAATTTAAGCGGTGAAGTGTACCTGGAGATGTTACAAAATGCAATTGTGCGGTTAATTCTTGAAATTCTGGAAGATAATCCAGATGAATTCGGCCATCTGGAAATAACATTTCAACAAGATGGTACTCCTGCACATTATTATGGTGCAGTAAGACGTTACCTGGATGAAGAATATCGAGGTAGATGGATCGGCCGGCGAGGTCCTATAGAATGGCCACCTCGGTCACCAGATCTGACATCATTAGATTTTATTCTATAGCGGTACTTGAAATCCTAGGTTTATACTACGGCAGCAGATAGCATTGGCGTTTTGAAAGAAAGAATTATTGAAGAATGCAATGCAATTTCAGCTGACACATTCGAACGAGTACGACAAAAGTTCACTAATAGGATGTATTACTGTCAGGAAGTAGACGGAGCACATTTCGAACACTTGCTATAAGAATCCATTGTTGATATTTGAATAATTGAATTTAAGAAAATAATTTCAATAATTTTGGTATTTATTTAATTCATCCGTTAAAATTAGTTTGAGCCCAAACAAAATTAATATGGCTATGTAGCCAATGTATATGCCTTTCAAACGAGATATCACTTGCCATAAGGACCTATTTAAAATTATTGGCCAGAGTGGCACTGTGACGTCATCTATTACTATTACGTCACCTGTTACCATTCGTAGAGAAGTTTACAACACTTTATTCTCACCCTTCAAATTTTATCAATGTAAGTGTAGCCGTTCAAAAGATACGAGGGGGGGAGGGGACTTTTGAATAGCACTGTATAAGTATTAGAACATATTGTCAACCTTATATTCCCCAAAAATGCTTAAAGATTCACAGATTAAGAATGAAAACGAATAGTTGAGAGAACTTAGGATTGGATGGTACCCGAGTACAGAGTAATACCATGATTGACATGTAGGTCTATTCCAAAAATTTCAGAGTCAGCCTGTTAATCGTTTTGGGGCTAGATCTGTGGCCTGATTAGGCTTTAAAGTATCTAAGTACACCCAGTACATGTATTTAAGGCGTTCGACCATAGGTTCCGACGTGTCATCTGCATCATCGCAGATTCTGCATATTATACTGCCTATCTTTGATCTTGCCTATCTTTGACCTGGAATAGGCTGCACTCAGCTCCTTCTTCCATCTGGGATACCACAAAATGGTACGGATCCGATATATGTTCATCCTTTTACGAGACCATCGGCAATCTAATTTCAGACATTTCTTAACTATACCGAGTTGAGGGATTTTTTGTAGTTTCAGACTGTTTTAGATTTAGCCCAGCCAGGTCAAGATTTGCAAAAAATTTTAGCAGCAATTTTCCATCGGAATTCGTTGGGAAGGGTCACTGGTAGTCCAAATTTATAAAGTTTGCGTACCAGACTTGTTGTTGCATATATGTCATCTTGATTTGGATTATTTTTTATCTCTTGAATAACTCGTTTATTTTCAATTTTACACAAGAAATAGTATTGATAAAGCTGCTTGAAATTAAATTTCCTACAATTTGGTTTCCATCAATTTTTTCATAGGATCGATTTTTTTTCGTATCATACCCGAAAAGAGGGGGTTAATTTTTGGTTATCGAATAACTATTTTATTTTCAATTTTACGAGAAAAATTGTAATACAAAAGTGTTAGGAAGTTGTCTATATGGAAGCTATGTAATCCTCAGCTCTAATTTTGGGATCACAAATTTGAAGTGTCATTAAAATTTCTGTCTGACATAGATCAAAGGAGCCAACGGAGAGAGACCCTTCCGATTGTTATAGTATTCCCCGTGGCCAATCTTTCGTCGTTCGATTCTCCCTAGTAGTTGTCGACGAATTCGTCTGTAAGCTCATGAGGATCGGAGGTAACTTGTTTTGAACGGTTTTCGTCACTACCAAGGTCAAATTCATCCAGCAGCCCTCGAAAGAAACAACGTTTTCTCCGTTGCAGTTGTGGCATAGGACGGAACTTTGTATATCACAATTTTTTTCGTGAAATTGAGAATAAAAGAGCTATTTGATAACTAAAAATTTACCTCCTCTTTTCGGGTGAAAATCGGAAAAAAATCGATCCTATAAAAAAATTGATGGGAACCAAAATTGTAGAAAATTTGATTTTAAACAACTTTTGTGATAACTATATCTTCCGTGTGAAATTGAAAATGAACGAGATATTTAAGGGACAAAAAATCATCCTTTTAATCAAAATCGCGAATGCAACAAGTCAACTTTTTGAATTGCTGCTAAAAGTTTTTGTAGCATGTTGGCCTGGTTTTGAGCTAACCCGACTGGGCTATAATATATGAAATCCAATGAAGCGGAGTATATCAAAGAACTGACGCTTAATCACTATTGATATATTCTTCAATTAGTCCCATCACATATTCAGCACTTCAGCTTTTTTATAGGTAAACGTTGCAATATCGAATGGATGTAAAGGAGCTATTGCTTATTGGTGGAGGCGCTAACATGGGAATCTCCATAAGAAAATCGTGAAAAAATCAATCCTTTCACAGCTTCAGATGAGTTTAACAAACTATAAATAATTCAAGTGCCGTATTTTTGAATTCTCAACAATACAAAAACAACATACATTCTGTTCTTAGCATCGACAAAATTCCAAATTATCCATTGAAAACATGAAAAGAAATTTCAAAACAATTTTGTAACAAGCTGCGTATGATAAATGCTCAACACTTCCGTGAGCATAGATGAACTCCGATTAAAAAAAACTCGTCTATTGAATGAACTTCAAACAAATATTCCTGTTAAAAAAATAAACGTGTGTAAGTACTTGTAGGGTGCTATTTACTTGAATGTAATAAAAGTATCGAGCGCAGCAATGTGTATATTTGACTAGTTGCTTTTTATTGTTTACTTACACGTTTTTCTACCAAACAGATTTGAAATTCAGGAAAAAATGACTACCCATTACACATGATGAAAAAAGTGCATTTCCAACTAAATCACTTGTGTGGAAATATAGGTTATGGTCAGCGGTTTTTAATAGTAGTTCAGATGACTAGTTTAATAGTAAATACTAATTTTGCCATTTACAAAAAAGCATATTGGGATATTTCCTATACAGCTTATGATATTTTTAGCGCTGGAAAAACAGTCAATTTGACCGGCATTTCTTCTAATTTAATTCCCGACTAGTTGTAATGAAAGAATTTAAAATATTTGCGGATGTATTGAACCTTTTTTTAAGGTGATATTTTGCAATATTATATAGACACAGCAAGTCTAGTACGATCACGTTACTTATTATTAACGGTTCCATTCTCCACTACCTACTACTGAATCGAATTTATTGACGAAAACAGTTCACTAACATTAGCATTAGCTATTTTGAGGTATGAGTGAGAAGTGAAGGAGCAGCACGGGAAACTCCATGAGAAAATGTCAAAAAGGTTTGAAATAGTGAAAATGGATCCTTAGGGTGGTTCACACTGTCTGTCACTTGTCGTCTGTTTGTCACTTGTCATCTGTTTGTCACTTGTCTGTCATATCTCTTTCGTTATATGTCTGCCACTTATCATGTGCCACCTGTCATCTGTCTATCTTGTCTACTTGTAATCCGTCTGTCCTGTCACCTGTCACTTACCAGTCAACTTTGGCTCACCCCCAACACATTTCACGTACGTCTCACATGCTTCTCAAGTATTTTTCACATAATATACGGAGTGCTGTCAAAGTTACTATGCGAATAAATCATATCAAATGACATATCGTTGGGAAGGTCTTTCCAACGTTCTCAACTTATAAAGAGTGCAGTAAGTATGGAAATCATAACAGGTGCCCCTATCTGCAGGCACGATATACTTAGTTGATTGGAAAGTAACATACGATGATCCGTTGAAGTATTTTTATGTGTTTTGAAGACCTTTGACGAGTTCTTAAGACTTTTAAAGGGGTTTGAAAAACGCCGCTGTTACGTTTTGAAGGCTTTTGTAGGAAAGAGGTTTGTTAAACGTCACGTACTACGTCGCACATACGTCTCAATGCACCTCACGTACGTCTTTCGCACGTCTCTCTCACACAAGCCTCATGTAACCGAGCATCCAACTTCAGCAATCTCATGGATAGTAGGAAATAATGTGATATGTTTCATATAATACCCTTCTTGGTGTACGTTATCGATTGTTAATGTCCTTCTAACACATTACGTAGGAAGAAATGAAAAAAAAAGGCAGGTCTGTGATTAAACCTAATCAAAATATCACAATAATGTTCAGTGTCTTATTCCTTTTTCTACTGTCTCACTGACAGTTCTCGTCAGGTCTGTACTTTGTTGTTCACGGTCAATTATTATTCATGGAAAGTGAATATTAATATTAGTGTTTTATTCATTCAAATGATGTGAAAGTATGCCTCGATACACAAAAAAACATCAGCATATTGAAAGTTCTCAAGTACTCTCAGTTAGAAAAAGGAGCTGATAATTATCAATTTCATAGCATTTTCGAATTTGGCTGAATACGATCCTGATGATTTTATTCATCAAATTTGAGGTTATCTATAATATGTCAAAATGACGAATAAAAGAAACGACATACCGAAGATCCAGATATACGTCACAATCGATGACTCACACCAAAAAGGCCAGTATTTGAACCATTTCATGACAATATATGTAGAAGCATATTAAGTTGGCTCGGAATGTTTTTATTTCGGATCGATACCATATACGATTATTGAGTTATAAGCGAAGCACTGTATCACGCTCATCAAGGTAGAAGAGGAATAGGTTGGAAGTATTACTAACAACCTAAGCAATCTGTAGGTATAACTTAATCTCTTATCGCAGTTTGATCTTGGAGAATTTCATATGTAAGTGCGATGAGGAGAATTTCAATGTCTTTGTATTGCATTTGCTTCAAGTAACACTATGCAGGTTTTATTCATGCTTATCAATGCCTTTTCATCATTAATAAAGCTGTATCTCTGCTCCCGAAGCACCTACAAGTGAATAAACTTCTGGGGTACCACTTTGTTATACAAGGTGATCGATATTGTAATGTTTTTATTATCTATTTGAACTGTTTTTACCGTGGGATAAAATTCACTGTATACTGAATAACTCCTCCACTCACTCGAAAACCCGCGTAACTCTAGAACTTTCTTGAATTCACCGCCTTCTACGCTGCGAGAACAGTCTGGAACATTACCTGTTGAAGAACCTTTCTAGAAATTCATAGTTTGCAACAGGACCGGCTTCTGAATCATTGAGTTTGTAACAATATCATTGATACACGGAAGCAATGTCCGATTTCACCATTCAGTTCCCAAAGCTAGGTAATACCTAAATCAGATTTTGAAATGACAAAATAGATTTTACGTTTCACCATGCGCTAAGAAACGCCCTAACATGATAGAATGTACCCAATATTGTCACTCTGAAGTAATTCCTAGCGCGTGGTAAAACGAAAATTTCACTTAGCAATTCCAAAATCTGATTTAGGTATTACCTAACTTTAGGGAATGGTTGGTGAAATTGGGCATAAGTTACTTATATTGTTCATCATATTTTCAGTAGTAATACCCCTAGGGTCTTGATAATACCGAGATAATTTTGTCATAGAGAATGCTGAAAGCGTGTTGCTTGATAATAGCCGAAGGCCCCATGCCGAGGGCTATTATCTTTGAGCAACACGCTTGAAGGATTCTCTACGACAAAATTTTGAGTATTTATCAAGACCCGAGGAGTATTCGATAAAATAATTTTTTACTTTCTAGCTTTCAAAAAATTGATTGCCAATCTGATGTTTAATAATTTTCAATACAAACTTTATCAATTTTAATCAAATAGTCTTCATTTTTATTTAAAACTACAGTTGTGAAAAGTACAATTGGTAAATTAATTGAATCGTTAGATGCAATACCTAATCTTCGCGACATTTTTAATCCAGTTGTCAGTTTGACGTTTAATCAATTTTTAATAAAAAGTAAACACCAAACTGAAAACACCACATGTAGGGTATTATCGATGTAATACAGCGATGATTGGATGGAATTCGACACATGACTTGGAATTAAGTAATTTGATTGGTTACTATATTCATTAAAAAATTATCACAGTTATTTTTTTCTTGAATATTTTGGATGTGTGGTGGCGATCCGTTAAGTCCAATCTATAAAAAAAATAGGAAGAATTAGTTACATATCAGTAGTAGCCTACTTATAGAGATCCGGCAGACCAATGAGGTCCAATTTGTTATTGCCCAAAATCATGTGCTTAATATTCAGTTCATTACTTGTAGGGTGAAACGGGTTCTTTGGTCTCCACTCTTCTTCTCCCAATCTATAATACGTCAACGTTGTACACATCTCTGGCACACCTCTAATACGTCTCTAATACACCTCTGATACATACCTGAACACCTACGCTCATCTCTATAGAAGACAAACCGATACATTAAATAAGGAGACGATGATTAGCATCGTTAATCTAATATACACTCAGAGCGTATACACCACCTCGTTGCCTTTCTCATTCGAAGACTTATGAGGTGAGACACTGGCGTGTAGCCTTTTTTATTTGTGGAAAGGCAGTCCCAGTGGGCCTACGAAGAACCCTTTTCATCTAAATAGGATATCAATATTAAATAGTTGTAGAGTCAGCTGCATCAACGAAAACAGAAATTTGATCATTCAATCAATGTGGACTATTTTATTTTTGAGTCTACAGAGACAAGCAAAATAAAGAGAAACAGATCATCGAATACAGCTTAAATTTGCCGGGTAACCGAACAAGTTGTGGCTAAGCCAAGCCTCTTTCAAGTTCGGAAAGCCCTTTGTATCCAAAGGACACATGAAGCTATTCATGCGACGACAATAAAATATAATGATCCACTGAACGGTGATAGGACGTCTGAATCTGCCGGGCAATTGAACAAGTTGTGGCTAAGCCTCTTCCAAGTTCACGAAACCCTTTGGATTTGGAAGAACTAAGACAAATATCATTCGGAAAATAAAAGAAATAGATTGTCCTACGAAATGATGGAAGAACGGTTTAATTAACGCCCTGAGAAGAAGAAAAAATCGTTCACCCAATGAAGAACCAGCGAATAATCAATATCCTCCAAATTTAACTTCCACTTCTGTAGTCAAAGTTTTTAAGCAAATCACTGTGAATCTTTATTGTTTCTTCACACCAAAAAACACCACTTAGCGGAAGAAATTTTCAAAGGTAATACCACGAGTGCTTCAAATTTTATCGATAATTTTTTCTTTTTCACGAAAACTTGTTTATTTGGCAAGAATATGAAAACAAACCGACTGATAAAATCACGAGTCCGTTAGGACGAGGGATTTTATCTAAATTCGGTTTGTTTGAATGTTTTTGCCTCAAATAAACAAGTTTGAGTGATGAAAATAAAAAATTATAGGATAAAATTTTAAGAGCGAGTTGTATTTGGGAAGATTATTTTTTTCATAAATTTAAAATTTTGTATTACCTGAATGTTTAATATTCTCTTGGGTGATGGCACTCAATCGGTTTGTGTTCATTTTTCAATAAACTTCGAAGCACTTTTAGTTGTCAATAATGACAAATTCAAAGTAAAATTTTGACGTTTCGATGTAAACAAGGTTTTATCGATGAGGAAGCAGAATTATCAGTTTAATACCGAATGATTGGCTAGAATAATGTATTGCTATTGGTTAAAACCACCAAAATGTCAGATTTTGACAAGTGAAAAAAAAAAATCAAAACAACATAAATAAACACCAAAAAACAAACCGGTCCATGGAATTTTCAAGAAAATATAACGGCGGTACGGAAATGTTGTAATCACACAGTCAATTTTAAAAAAATATCTTTTTTGTGACTACAAAACCCAAACGGCGAGGAGAAAAAGGTTAACGGAAGAAGTTATAAAAAATGTCAAACAAAATACCTATCACGACGATACGGAAATTGTTCGAATAAAGAGTTTATTTCGAAATATTTTTATCCTTCTCAATTGAACGCCTCGGCACGGCAATGAACAGAAATTTAACTTGTCGGTTTTCCACACCTTCAACTTTTAATACTATTCCGGAAAGTAAAGAGAAGAGACAAATCTCCAAATATCCCTTCTGTTCTCCAATTAATGGAGCACGGCTTTTGGGATTCAATTAAATGCTACATACAGGATGTCCCAAGTTATCGTATACAGGCAATATCTCGCTTATTTGAGAATATAGTAAATAAATGAATAAACTGCATTTAGTAGCACCTTCCTAATGACTTATAAAAAATGTATTACATTTGACAGCCATGTGGTAGCTCACTTTTTATTCTCAAATGACACCCCCTGTATATTGTTATTGAAAATTGCGTCTCATTCTATTTGGGATACAACGATAGCACTTACTTGGTATTTTTTTCATCAATAACAACAAAAATATCAATATTTCATGCAGTGTTAATTACCAAAGATGCAATTCGAAAGAAATTACCTTTATACCGAACGTCTTTTCGGTTGAAAAATTCAAACTTTTAAAACGGGTCAAAAAATCATAACAGTACCTGATAAATGGAATATCAATGAGGTAACAGAGAGGGAGTAGGTAACAAGTAATGGAAAAACAGTGGTAAAATGTAATATTCTACAGAGAAATAAAAAAACCCTAAACGGTGCCAACAAAATAACTGTTTACAACAGTTAAGTATTGTACGAGTGAGAAATCAGGTGGTGTTCATTGTCTTCCAGGCTGAGAGCAATCTTAAGCTGGGTGTCTGAGTGGACTTAATGGAGTTAAGTTTGGATTAAGTTTTGAGTAACAGAATAGCCAGCACGATTTCCTGATCTGACGCCATTGAACTACTTTTTGTGGAGATATGTCAAGAGTATTGTATAAAAACTGAACCCCTCAACTTAAATGACTTAAAAAGACGAATCGGGCTTGCAATTAGATCATTCACGCCTGAGATGTTGAGTAACGCTATAGGAAATTTTTATACCAGATAAGATCTTCCCGGCGAGCATAATCAGTATAACTTATTAGATTTCCAGTGTAATGTAGCGAGTTTGTGAAATGAAATTTGTTAATTTTTGTAATAAATCTGAAAACACTTAATATTTCCGAAACAGTTGAAGATAGTTATAGGACATTGTACATTAATTATGTCAGGAATTTTCTCGAGTATCCAAAAAATAGATAAAATAGAGGGGTCTGCAATTAAATTGCCTGTAACAAGAACTCCATGAGTTGAAGGTAGAACGGACATATGCATGCGTGGGCTATGAATCGTTACATGTGAAAGTTTAGGGTTAAAGTGGAAAACTACCATCAGGGACTCATACAGTCCGTAGGCAGACATTTTTCACTAATGCTTTGTGCTACATTTGCTTCGTCACTTGACAAAAGTGATGTACTCCAAAAAATATGGAAACGAAAATAGCACTGATCCTAATTTGACTGAATATAAAATCGTACTGGGAACATTTCAAGAACGATATAATCTGCCTGCCTGCCTGATATATTGAACGGTGAAAAGCTTCAATGACCCCAACAACAATCCGGATCGTCTGAGACTGCTGATTGAAGCCGGTGGTGATATGATTCGATATTCCCATTCTAAGAAAACGTGGTTATATTCAATGAATGTTCATATCCATGAAATAAAGAGACTGTAATAGAATATATCCCTTTTCATATATCATTATTAAGCGTATATGGCTTCCATATTGAAAATTGCGCACAGTGAAGAAGAAGATGGAGTATCAACACTTTCAATGTCTACAGCTGTTGACAGCACGTCATGCAGTTGTGATCCTACATTTGTGTCGATCGGTACGTCAGGCGTGGAAGGTAAGACGGTCTTAAGATGCCTATGAACGCGTTGCTTCCCACTTCAAAACACGTTACAACCTACTTCAAACCCCTTTAAAATTTTTCAAAGCGTGACAACAGCGTTCTTTAAACCCCATCAAAATCTTCAAAACACCGGTATAATCGGAAATACTTCAAAAAGTGGCTATACAAAACGGGGACATGTATTTTTCGGAAAAAGATTATTCAATCACTTCGATTTTCATATCACAGATGTAATTTCGCCAAAACACTTTTATTACCTCATTTGGGGTTGTAACTATCATGGTGACATTCGAATACTATAACGTGTTAAAACAGACCGTTCATGTATCGATAAGTGTAAAGAAAATGGAGAAGATATGCAGTATTGAATAAATGACCGGATTAATTGAGAAACTGCAGCTTTCAATGCCAATTGCGGATTACGGAAAGTTTGCGCCAGCAACTTTGCGCCAGCAACAGAGTTATGTTCAGTGATCTTGAGGTTATGAAACAGAATTACCAACTAAATAATTCTTAGCCATATGACATGTTGAATTTTATACGTGGAAAGGTTTCTTGTTGAAATTTCATAATATATGATGGAATGAGTTTTCGATCTTCTGTGGCGAAATAACGAACACTCAAAAAATATTTGGTGATGGAAGGGATTATTTAAATAAATTTAAGTCTGTAGTGACATTTGTTGATTGATGGGAAAGTGGGAGAGTAAGTGAAACAACAGTTCATAATAAAATTAGTTGAGTGAATACAATATTTTCAAATAAGTAGAGGATTTAATGGTTTTTCAATGTGTCAAACTTTTGTAGTATCCAGTTTATTCTGGAACATTTTTATTGAACGAATTCGCTAAAGCTCTTGGAATAATTGGTTTGGGGGGAGAAAGAAGAGAGCTAATGAGAAATGATTACAGCTCCTGCTCCGTTCCACGGAATTCAACAACCTTTTTCTTTTTAAAAGGACTTTCCTATTTTTTTTTTTTTTTCGAATAAATAACAAATTAAGTCTATTTCAGTTTCTAGGCGGCGATAGAGTGCGTAATAAAAAACGAAAAGTGAAGCATATTAGAAAAAATCTTACAGATATATTCAATTTGGACATAATTCTCTTCTTATAGATAAGATTTCCTCGCTCTTTTTCCGTTTCGAATACCAATATTTGTGGGGAAATTGGAAAAAATATTTCAAATGTACTCTTATTCTGTTTTCAATATTATAGCTACCATCAATTTAATATTTCCAAATATTGTAGGGGAAGTATTGATATAAATGAATAACTCAGATACCTTTTTTTATTTTTATACATAAGATATTAGGTATATCAAATTGAGATATTCCATGATCTCAGATATCAGATTGATGTGGTAGATATACAGCTCGTGAAAATTCCATTCGCGAGATACGATTCACACAAGCACGACAGGGAAGATTTTATAAAAACCAATTGAAAGAGTTAGGAAAATAATTGTGCACAGTCAGATATAGAGTGCTTCCCCTATTTGAACCACTGTTGCCAAATGTACTTATCTGTAAAAGTTATCCCCAATTTGTGTCGGCAACAATGTTAAATACCAATAATCATTTTTAAATCGAAAGCAGTGTATGGATTTTATTTATTGCAGATTGTAATTTGTCCAAATTTTTTCTTTAACCTTACGATTTTATTCTCATTTGTGTTGATCTTACCAATTTCGATTTTCTCCCACTAAATATGGCGTTATCCCGTGTTAAAATTCAAATGCAAAATGAGTCATTTTTTCCTAAAAAGTAACAAAAATTCTAAACTGGCTACGCTGGCTTCATATCAGATTGGTATCTCGAACTGAACGCACGCCCAGCGGTGACTGCGAACGATTATTCTTCTTCCTCTCTAAAGTAGTTTTTCCCATATTTTCCTTGTTCTACTAGTGTGAATCGTATGTCTCGAATAGACTTTTCGCGATCTGTCCACGACCATTTCATAATGTTCACATTTAATGCTTATGCTTCTTAAAGTATAAATACATAGGCTTTGATAATGAGCAGGTCACATGACACGGATGGGAAGGACCTTTATTGAATGATATTTATATAAAAATGTCACAATAAAACAGTTGAAAACTACCACCACTATCAGGATTCTAGCTCTACCACTACAATTTTTCATTTTCGCAGTCAGATACCACTCCATTACGATGACATAATGATTTTTCCAAGCATTGTATATAAAGTGTATGATGTATGTCAATACTGAAAATTTATATTTTGAATAATTTATAGCTCTGTGCAAAAATTTCATCTACCAGACTCCAAGTTTTTTGCCAGAAAAATGAAAATAAATTGTGGAAGCCCATAATTTCTCGGTAATAAAAAGAAAAAGAAATACAGAAATTCCTTCTTAAACGAAATAAAATCACTATTATTCACGATGGTGCGTGAATTATCATTATATGCTTGTTGAATAATGTACCTACTATTAAGTAGGTATATGTAATCCTACAATAGATAATGAATGTTTATTCAGAAGAGTATAAAAAAATAACGTGAAACTGTACTCCGCAAAAAATGTAGATTCTAAAAATAATGAGAATTTGATTAAAACAAACTTCCAGTATTAATGGCAGCTGAAGTCGCCACCCTTAATAATGTTGAAGAAGAAAATTATGAAATATTGAATTACTCAAAAATGTTGTAGACTTTATACACAGCAGGTTTTTTTACCTCAAACATACTTTGGAAGTTTTTAATCAAATTTTCATAATGCGTATAAAATCATCGACATAACATTTTTTGTGGAATTTGATATTTCCTAACGGTGTAGATAGCGACGGCTTGAACAGCCTATGATACTGGAAGTTTGTTTCAGTTGTTAGATTTCCCAGGAAAAATTTATCAAATTTCCCTAATGTACCTACATGACATATTTTTTGTGAACTTCAACGATACCAACTTCTAACAGTGTAGATGGTGATTGCTTTAGCTGCCGTTGATACTGATGATTCGTTTTGATTTTTGAAGTACCTACCAACCTAATCAAATCAATTGGAATATGAAATATTATCGCCCAAAGCTTTGAAATTCGAATATACAAACGTTCATGAATGTTTGTGGAGGGGCTGCTGGTATTATCCGGTCGTTTTCCTTAGGAAATATCATCCCATAATGTGGACTACGGTAATAGTTATTTATGTACCAAGGCAGTAAAGTGATTCTTTATCGGACAAGTCTGGAATTATGAGACGAGCGAAGCGAGGCGAAGCGAGGCGAATGACAGGCGAGTCCAATAAAGACACTTTACTGACGTGGTGCATACAAAATTTCATCGCCAACTGCTCAGAATTCAGAATATAAGAAACTGAGGTATATTTCATTGCATTTTATTATGACAAAGTAAACAGCACATATAGAACAAATCTACTTATTATTTGTTATATTTAAATTGGAGGTACACCCTGAAGCATTATAAAATTTAATTCCTGGAGTCAAAGGAGTTCTAAGAATAATTTGTTATAAATAAATCGCAAGGAAACTATTATCGAGCCGTAATAGGGAGGAGCGTGACACTGACAGATGTTGAAGATAGTTGAATTTATTTCTATCTATAAGCGCTTTCGATTATTTACGTTTGGCTGCTAGTAGCAGCTCGTAGTGACTGAATTCCGTTCGTTTATTACCGGGCGTGACGCCTAGTCTTACCTTCCCCTTGCCCCTCAAGCACATACCGAAAAGTATGGGCTTCAAGCTACGGACGTTAAATATTTGACGTTTGTCCGGTTTGACGTTTATTTAAAGGTTAAGATTGTGCCGATTACGATTTAATATGATTTAAACCTTACTAAAAATATCTAAATATGCAAAATGTTATTATCAAAAACATTATAATTGAAAACTGTTCTTCTAACAACACAGAAAATTCATTGGCATTGGCACATGTCAGGTGGTTTTGAGGATCCTAAAAAATCGTGTTCGATTTGCTCAAAAGTCGTGACGACTGAGGCGTCACGCACAAGTGCTTGAAGCCCAAATAAACGAAAGCAACATATGTATATGAAAAGAAATTGTTTTTAAAGATTTTTTGATGTTTTATGTCATAAAATATTTTTGATGTTTACTCGTATGTCATAATTAATTAGTAAAAATTGAAATTATATTGAACGTTTTATTTTCGACTATCAAGTATTTGTGCTGTTTCACATCCATATATTGTCCTTCATTGACGTATTCAGTCACCGGGTAGGTGAATTTTTCGAATAACTAACAATTACCGATTAATGAATTAATAAGGTGATTGAGTGATGGAGTACAATAGGCTCCCATACACGAAGCGATATTTTGCGCGACATGGTATGTGACAGACAGTGTCTGTTTAATTTGGCATATTGGGAACGCACGTTAGTGCTGAACGACCGATCTGGTCGGTGCAATACGTCATCGGTGAAGGATCAAGTCGTTACAAGTCAAATTTTGTACTTGCAACTAACGAAAGGATCCAGTCGTTGAGCTCGTCTGTTGGTTTGAATTTTGGGGTGCAATGGAGTGGACAAAAGAAATAGTAGCAGAGTTTATAGAATTATATAGGGAAAGGCCATGTTTGTGGAAAATTAAAGATCCTGATTACTCATCAAAAATTGGACCTGTCATTCTTAAGTAATTCCTTAAATCATCTTGTTCGGTTTGTCTCAATTCCCGTACTAAAGGCATATGACCATATTTTCCTCGTTCTGAAAGCCATTTCTTGACCCATTTTGTTCTTTTCTTTCTTCTATTATCCTTTTGACAGATTTTTAAAATACCTAAACCCATGAGAGCAATTTTTTTGTCCATTTTGTACAAAAAAGATTACACCGACTGACGAGGTATTTTAGACCAGCTTAAAATACGGAGTCGCACGACCCAGTATGTCGAATTTTCAAATATCTACCAACTAATTTGAAGACAGCGTATGTGCAGGATCCGATCCTTTGACAATTCGCGGACTAAGTATGGTCGTGTGTAGACACGACAAATCAGATCGCTCACAGACCAAGTCGGCGGTCTTGGTATATCAGATTTGGTCGGTCGACACCGTCGGCCGACCAGATCGTTTCGTCTATGGGCAGCTATTAGAAGCGAATTTGAAGAGTTCAGTCATGTTTGCTTCGACCTGAAGTATATAATGACGGATAAATAGTTTCCGTTAATCAAATATTGAGCTAAAATAGTTAGTATATTTCCATTATTTTTATTCATTTATCATTAAAATTTGGTTAAACTACAGGCAGCTTTCTTAACATTTCCAATTACTTCAATCTCAAGCAATCTCCTTTTCGAACTTTCGAAATCCATCACTGATAGGATCTTTCACAGGAATAAATGACCCAAATCCGAAAGTTGTCTTACGTCTACTAATTCCACAACAGTAAACAAGTGAAAAGCAATAAAAAGTCTTGATAATCTTTAACGGGATCGCGGCATAAAATAAAACAACTGACGGTTTGTTCACGCGACAAGGATTGTGATGTTTCTTTTCCATTTTTGAAAACCACCAATTGTGCTACAGAAAAAAATATACTGAGATTGTTTGTTCCAAGGAAAACGGCAAATGTGGATCGGTTTTTTAATTGAAAGCTATCCGCTCAAGGAATATATAGGTATATACACTCACCGGCACGAAAAACGGCACCCCTACAATTTTTATATTAAAAGGCCTAAACTTTCTATTTTTCCTATTGTAACCTTTGTCAACGGTAGGCACGCATTGGTGCATGTTTTTAAAGTTACCTTTCTTCAGAAAAAGCTTTTATTTCAAGAAATTGACGCCTGTTAACATTAACACAAAGATAATACATTTATTAGCAGTTATACAAGTATCATCATAAACACAAAAAACAATTTAAAAAACAATATTTATCACTTCTCTGTCTAATTAATACCTCGTATTACCTCCACGAGCCTGTATAACGGCATTAATTCTTCTAGGCATACTGTTAATTAAGTTGAATACTTCATCCTGTGGAATAGCTTCCCATTCCTCTAAAAGAGCCACTCTGAGCTGATCCAAGGTAATAGGAGTAGGTACCCGGCTTCGAATTCTTCTACCTAGCGTGTCCCAAATATGCTCGATTGAATTTAGATCGGGACTGCGCGCTGGCCATGCCATTTGGGTTATACCAACTTCGTTCAAATATTCCGTGACAATGCGGGCGGTATGAGGGCGTGCATTGTCATGCATTAATATGAAGTTGTCACCAATAAATGGTGCATATGGAACAACATAATCTTGTAGTATCTCATTTGTGTACCTATCTGCAGTCACAGATCCTCTAGGGACTATGTACAATTCTGTTCGCGCCTCTGAAGATATTCCAGCCCACACCATAACTGATCCCCCTTGAAAACTTACTCTAGGGCTGGAAGTGCACTCACCTTCTCTTCTCCAGACTATTTCGCGACCATCTGGGGATCGTAAGCAAAATCTGGATTCATCGGTAAACAACACACGGCTTCAGTCGTAAGCATTTCAATTTTGATGCTTCCTAGCGAATTGTAATCTGGCTACACGATGTTCTCTGGAAAGTTCTGGTCCTATAGCGGGTCGTCGAGATCTCAGATTAGCTCAATTCAATCTTCTTCTAACTGTTCGTTCACTAACATTCACGTTCCTGACATGTTCAAGGTTGTTTCTAATCTCTACAGCAGTTGTATGACGATTTCTTAGAGATATCATAAAACGGTCATCTCGATGGGTAGTTCTTCTCTGGGGACCAGTTCCAAGACGTCGAATGTAAGCTCCCGTCTCTATAAAACGTGTAAATACACTTTGCACGGTACTGCGTGATACCCCAAATCTGTTAGCCACGTAAATTTGACTTCTTCCGTCTTGAATAAGAGCAACAATAGATGCAACAGTTTCTGAGCTTAAAGACATCTTGAAATTCACACTAATTGACATAAGCAAGTAATAAACCATATAAGTGCAAGATGATAACTTTTACATTATTGAGATTTTCGTACAATACCTGCATTATGTTCAATTTGGGAAGACATTTCTTGATAAAAAATCTGCAGGGTATTCTACTAAGCCGTTTTTCATTGTTGGGAAAACCAAATGAAAAAAAATCAATGAAAAGAAATTAATGTATTTCATCAATAATTATCGGGGTGCCCGTTTTTCGTGCCGGTGAGTGTAGTTGAGCTTGTGGAAAAATGCAATTATGATTAGCTGATTGGAGTGAAATGGAAAAGATTCATTCAATTTATAGTATCAAATGAAATAGTATTCAATGGAATAATAGAGGTTCGTTGGAGGAAAATTATTGGCTCCGTAGAAATCATGACACTTATTGTTGAACAAGAAATTTTTTGCCAACCTCTGTTATGGCGAATGATGACATAATAATAATAATATAATAATAATATCTTTATTGCTTCAAATTGATACAAATCAATATAGCAAGAAATCCGGAACAGAGTCTATAAATAAATACACAGTTCATGCGGCAAAATCACAATGAAAATAAACAATAAAAGAGCGAAAACAATATTTGTGTAAAACCCAAGCTATTCGTTTATAATAAATGAACGAATTTTGAGTACGCCAATAAAATAATTCGAAATTTGCCTGAAATCCGCCAAGGAAGGAGTATTTAATAAGGCAATGAAATCATCAAAATTATGCAGATTTTTAATAATTTGCACTCTAATACAATCATACATCCTGCATTGAAGCACAATATGTTCAAGTGTTTCATTTTGACGCGAGTTGCACAGAGTACAAATTTCTTCTTGATTAATGGTATAAATACTTCCCTTATACGTTATTCTAACAAAAGTCTTCGAACATAAACGGATCTGACAAAATATTCGAACTAATTTAATCGGCAGTTTACTAGTTAGATAATCTGCAGGACCTGAATTGACTGTTAAATGTTTATATATTACACAGTAATTACTATTAGCAAGGCGTTGTAAGTCGGAACTATACAATTTTTGTTTAAAATTCTCAAGAATTGCATCGTAATGGCTTTTTAGTGAACCAAAAGAGAGGTTATTCCACATGTCGTTCAACCCGAGATCTATAAAAATCTGTTTCATTTGTAGGGCCCAGTTATAGCAGGGGTTGTCAAAGTCCTCTAACTCTAAGAGCCTGAGAAAGACAATATTTGGCAATCTAGTGTTTGCAAAAGAAAACATTTTTAATAACCAGTTGAGGCACAACTTAAATACCGTATAATCAAGCCTAACAACACCCACCTCAAGGCGTACTAAATAATCAGGAGTGTTTAGCGGTAATAGGAGCAATCTTTTGAAAAAACCAACTTGGGTTTTTTCAACAATGTTAAGATAACGCAGACCCCAGACAGGGACCGAGTTGGCAAGTGTATTAATTACTATGGAATGATACAGGGTTATGCGCGATTGCCAGGAAGTTGTTTTTGAACGTGAAAGCATATTCATGACAGCACCTATGGCTTGTTTGCATTTAGAAGAGGTATTCATTGCGTGTTCGCGAAATAATGAAGAACAAGTGAGAGTAACCCCTAAGTATGTATAGTGGTTAGTCATCTCGATTTCTAATTTGTTGAACAGAAATTTGTAATTTCTTGTTATTTTGTGGCCGACTCTCGAAAAACACATAATTTTAGATTTAGAATTATTAACAGTAAGTTTGTTAAGGCAAGTATATTGTTCAAGGGTGCGTAGCTTCCTAGCCAGATCTATTTCAGAGTCAGCAAGGATAACCAAATCGTCCGCATACAACAGAAGTAACAAATCATTCCTGTTATCAATATTAATTCCGACCATACCAGATTTTCTGAAAAAGTCGTCAATATCAGCAATGAATAGTGAGAAAAGCAAGGGACTCAATGGTTCTCCCTGCAGAACGCCCTCATTTATTTCAAAGAATTTAGAGTATTCATTGTTAACTTTTACACAAAAAGAGGATTTGTCATACAGATCTCTGACTAGGCGAATAAATTTAGAACTGACACCCAGCTTAAATAATTTTTGCCATAAGAGGGGATGATTAATAGAGTCTAGGTGATCGACCTGAAATTTATTTGCTTCTTGGAAACCTCTCAATATAATGTGACATGTATGGGAAAATAGATTTTATTTAAATTTTTGTGGGTTGTATTGAGACCATTTCAAACTTTTTATGCCTTGAATCAATATGGTAAATCAGTACAGGGAATCTGAATTTCGCGAATTTGGTAAGACGAATCCGATGAGCTGAATGAGAGTAGCAAGAAAATAAAAAGTTCTACCTAATAATACATGTTTCCACGAGTAATTTGCATTTTGAAAATTTGAAAAAGCTGTGGTAAAAGACGAGAAAGAGTTTTTCCAAAAATATATTTTCCGGATGATTTTGATTTTGAATTGCCGATAACTGGAAAGCGAAGCATCTTTTGAAGTGATACCAATTGTATTTCTTTCCATAAATTTTACCTGATCAGCGTAACGATTTTTCCAATTTCTGAAATTTGCAAGTTTTTGATTAATAACAAATTACCGACCATCGGAACGAAAAAGTGTTACCAAGGTTTTTTGTTCCTAATAATGTAACGTTTATTCTAATTTATATTTACAATTAATTTATATTTACAATTTATATTCAAATACAGTCCTTATTTATTAATTTATATATCACACTAAACACACACTAACTAATTTATATGAGAGTCACTTTATCGAGGCACGATTGCTTTCTTTCAGTATCAACACTAACTGACTAATTAACTCCGCTGCGGTGCTCGTCGCCAATTTATACTCGCACGTATGTATTTCTAGAAACCTCTCGAACTCGAAGTTTTGGTGGATGCGCCGGGTTTTTCTAGATGTTACGTATTCCAGATCATTCTTGAAAATACGGCGGAGGAGCCATAGTCGTATCATATGGGAATTTCACTGGGGGCACTAATTTAGCACATTAATGCAGCAGCTCGCGTAACATTGCCCCCTTCTTAAAAGACAGTTCCTCCTGGAACTAACTAGGAAACTGAAACGAGATGACTGTATCGGCAACTGGTTTCCTTGTTACATTTTCCAGTTGCATGGAAGTAACATGCGACCGTCTTCTCTGTTGGCTGTGTCTCTCGTACTTGGCCGCAGACTAGTACCTGCACTTCGGTGTCTCGGAAGATTACTTCTACCATGTTACGGATTATTCGCCAATCTAAATGCCTACATTCAATCTTGGGCATGGCTAACCTATGCACGTCCAATTCAAGCACATGCTCCCTCAAGCTTCGTAATGCTTCCCAGACATCCTCGTACGTTGGTCTTTCGTCGAAGGTGTTTCTCGTCACTAGGTGGAAATTGTAGCGAGAGCCATCTTGCAGCTTCAGAGCTTTACCTGGTACTGGTAACTGGTCTTGCAAACGTCGGGCGCCACTCTTCTTTATGAACAGAGATGCCAGTCCGCGTGCATCGGTTACGCTGGCAGGGATGTTTATTGCCAGTGAGTATTCCTCTGGAACGGTAAGCATGTCTTGTCGTCTCTCAGTGGTGACGCCGAATCTTGCTTTTCCGGTACCACCATAAGCACCCATGAACTCTACAAAAGCAGGATCGGCTACTTCCTGAAGCTGGTTTACTCTCTCATCGTGGTCACCCTCGAATGGCGCTAATCGGTTACGGTGTACCACCTTTGGCTTTCCGTTTGGGATCTTGCTGATACGATATATGACATCGTTGATTCGTTTCTTCACGAGGTACGGACCGTCCCAAGCTTTCTGCAACTTTGGAGAAAAACCCTTTTGTCTTCTTGGGTTATGCAGCCAGACTTTGTCTCCTTCGTGGAAACCTCCTTCTGTAGCTTGCGTATCGTACCTTTTCTTCATCCTATCGCTAGCGATCTGGAGATTCGATCGAACCAGCTCGTGTACGTCGTCCATTCTCTTTCTCAGCTGGGTCACGTAATCTTCACCAGCTATGTCTTCTCCGGGTCGGCATCCAAATCCAAGGTCGCAGGGTAATCTCATTTCGCGTCCGAACAGAACTTTTGCTGGTGTTTGGCCGGTAGACTCATTGATGGCGGATCTGTAGGCCATCGCAAATAGCGAGAGATATTGGTCCCAATCTCGCTGATGGTAAGATACTACTTTAGACAGGTATTTGCCAAGAGTTCTGTTCATTCGCTCTACCATTCCGTCCGACTGTGGATGCAAAGCCGTAGTTCTCGTTTTCTTCATGCCGAGCTTTTCACAAACTTCCTGGAACAGCTGGCTTTCGAAGTTTCTGCCCTGGTCGCTGTGTATTTCCAGGGGCACTCGATATCGGCAAATGAACTCATTCAAAAGCACGTCGGCAACAGTTGCGGCTTCTTGGTTTGGAATGGCATACGCTTCTACCCATTTTGTGAAATAATCCATCACCACCAAAATGTACCTGCTGCCATTTGCTGTCGGTGGAAAGGTCCGGCAATGTCCAGGGCAATGCGTTCAAAAGGGCTTCCGACATTGTACTGCTTGATAGGAGCCTTTCTTCATCCTTGTGGTCCATTGGTCGTAGCACAGGTAGTGCACTTCTTACACCAGTCCTTCACATCTTCGGAGCTGTGCATCCAATAAAACCGTTCTCGCACCTTCTGGAGGGTCTTCTTCACACCTAGATGTCCTCCTGACGAACTGTCGTGTAATTTCCGCAGTACTGCTGCTACCCTTGTTCTTGGAATCACCAAGTGTCTTCTACTTTCGGAACCTTCATCGTTCTCGATTACTCGCTGTAGCAAACCGTTTTCTAGAACCAGCGAGTCCCACTGGGCCCAATACGATTTCATCGTTGGCGAGTACCTTGAAATCTCCTGCCAAGTAGGTCGAAAGTTTTCCTTTTTCCAATGTCGGATTTTCTTCAAGTCGGGATCGTTCTCTTGTTCCTCTTCCAACTTTTCCGGTGTCCATTCGTCGCTGGTCACCGTGGTTCTTCGAATGGCAGCTTCCTTAGCTTCTGTTTTGGTGCAGTGAGAGCACTCTGCTGGGCATGGTCTTCTAGAGAGTGAGTCTGCATTTCTGTGGCTTATTCCGGCTCTATGCTCAATGGTGAAATTATATTCTTGGAGCCGCTCGATCCATCTGGCGATTTGACCTTCAGGGTTCTTAAATTGCATAAGCCACTTAAGTGCGGCATGATCGGTTCTAATCACAAATTTCTTCCCATACAGATACTGATAGAAGTGCTCCACGGACTTCACTACTGCTAGGAGCTCTCTTCTTGTGACGCAGTAGTTTTGTTCTGGTTTGGAAAGAACTTCACTAAAATATCCCAGAACTTTCTCTTGTCCTCCTTGAACCTGTGATAGCACTCCTCCAATTCCAGCATTGCTAGCATCAGTATTTAGTATAAATTCTCCCTCTGGTAGTGGATAGCCGAGTATAGGTGCAGTAGTCAAGTGATTTTTCAAGGTTTCGAACGAAGTTTGACAGTCTTCGTCCCAGCGAAACTCCCTTGCTTCTTCTGTAAGTCGTGTCAAGGGTTTAGCGATATCTGCAAACTTCTTTATAAATCGCCTGTAGTATGTACAGAGTCCAAGGAAGCTTCTAACTTGGTGCTTGTCGGTGGGTCTTGGCCACTTTCGTACGGTGGCAGCTTTTTCTTCGTCTACAGCTACACCATCCTTGCTGACTACATGGCCTAGATAATTGACTTTGTTTTGAAATAGTTGACATTTCTTTGGGTTGAGCATCAGTTGGGCAGCTTGCAACCTTTTGAAGACACCTTCCAAATTCTTTCGATGTTCTTCGAATGTCCTTCCCAAGACTATGATGTCATCAAGGTACACTAAGCATGTCTTCCAGGACAACCCTCGCAATACGTTTTCCATCAGTCTTTCCAACGTTGCGGGGGCATTGCACAGCCCAAATGGCATAACGGTGAAATGCCATAGTCCAGATCCGGTGGTGAACGCTGTCTTTTCTTTATCGGCTGGATCCATCTCTACCTACCAGACTTCAGGTCCAAGATAGAAAACAATTTGCTACCGGCCAGCGTATCCAGAGTATCGTCGATTCTCGGTAGAGGATAGCTATCTTTCTTTGTAACATTGTTCAATTGCCGGTAGTCCACGCAAAACCTCGTGGTTCCATCCTTCTTCTTTACCAGAACTACCGGAGAGATCCAAGGGCTGGTAGAAGGTTCTATTACCTTGTCCTCTTCCATCTCGCGAACAATTTTCTCCGCTTCCTCTCTTTTGGCCTGTGGTAGCCGTCGAGCCGATTGTCTTATTGGTTTAGCGTCGCCGGTGTCAATTTTGTGTTTGACAGCAGATGTTCTTCCTGTCTTTTCTCCTTTTGGTACAAAAAGAGATCGGTATTGTAGCAAGAGTTCTCTGATTTTTTTCTTCTCTTGCAGGCTGAGGGATTGTCCAGCCACAGCTATCATTTGTTCAAATTTATTGTTGGCATCATTGGATGTTTTTGTTCGATGAATTATTGACGCCACTGGTACGCAAGTTCCAATTTTGGTCTCCTTCTTTATAGTTATGGGATGGTCATTTACATTTATAATGCGTACAGATATTTCTTCGGCAGCCATGACTAACCCTTTTCCTATCAGGATTCCTCGACCAACCTCTTTATCATGATTCCATGGTTCCATCATGACCGGTGTTCCTTCTTCGACGATTCCTTGTAGCCTTGCCACAGTGAAAAATTCACTCCTTGCGGGTACAACTGTATCCTCCTGTACGGCTACCTGAACAGTCTTATCTTCGTGTGGGTGAAGGAATACTTCCTCAGAACCTACTCTAATCACTCGGTTCTTGAAATCTAGCTGGAAGCCATGTAGGTTCATAATGTCCATTCCAAGTATTATGTCCTCTTCGATATCAGCGACAACAACAGTTTGGGTGAACTTTTCTGCGCCAATTCCCAATTGCACCGGTAGTTCTCCATGGACATTGGCGCTTTCACCTGTGGCAGTCCTGAGTCGCAGTCTCGTCGGTAAAAGTATTTTCCGGGTGTTGACAGTCTCGGGGCGAATAATAGTCCTCGTTGCTCCAGTGTCCACCAATAGTGTATACTTCCTACCATTAACTTCACCATCCACGTATACACTATCATCGCGACATTTCAGAGAGGCTATTAGAATGAGAGGGTCTTTGGAAGGTCTTCGGGTCGAAGCTGCCCTCTGAAGGTCGACCCTTCCTAGTTTTCCTGCTGGGCGTCTTTGTTTGTAGCAGTTCTCGGTCGCTTGCACGAACTGCGTACATGTCCCATTTCTCCACAATTCCAGCATCTCACAGCTTTCGATTTTCCATGTGAGATGCTTTTCATCATGTTGACGATCTGGTCAAGCTTGTTCTCCACTTCTTCGTCTGCTACAGCCCTCACCTTTCCGTATACTCCGGAAGCCTGTGTAGCTGCTTCGTACTCCAAGGCTGCAGAGAGTACGTCGACCAGTGTCTTGTGCCGAGCCAAGCGTAGAGTTCTCTGCATTTCATGGTCACGAACTCCGTCGATGAATGTCTGTACCCCTAAACATTCCATGACATTCTCCGGTGCCGATGGATAGGCAAACCGCACCAACCTCGCAATGTCTGATTCGAATTCCTGCAGAGTTTCGTCGCGTTTTTGTTTGCGGTTTTTCAGCTGCGACTGGTACAGATGCTCCAAGTGTTCCAGGCCATATCTCATGTTCAATCGCTTTTTGAGTTGTTCAAAATCTTCGGTCTCTTCCACTGGAATGGTCTGCAGGATATCCATGGCGTCTCCTCTAAGGGCAAGAGTTAAATTCAACGCTTTTTCTTTCTCACTCCAGTTGTTTGCCTTTGATGCCGCCTCGAACTGCTTAAGATATTTCGGCCATGACGTTTTACCATCGAATGTTGGCAGTTTCACTCGGCTGTTAATATCGTTTTCCCTTTTCGGTTTCAACTCTACTTTCCCTGCCAGTTCGTCGTTGTTCGGGGCTTGGCTAGTTGTAATATCCGGGTTATTACTCGTCTTCCTTTCGATTTCTTTGATTTTTTGTTCCAGGGCAGAAATATCAGTCTTCATAGATGTCATTTCATTTTTCATGTCCGTCATTTTATTTTCTATGTCCACCGAAAGTTTACTTTCCATGGACGAAATTTCGTTTTTTATATTAGACATTTTGTTTTCCATATCCGTCGAAATTTTATTTTCCATGTCCGACATTTTATTTTCTATCGAAGACATTTTTTTTTCTATCGTCGAGGTTATAGAGGCGGACGCTTCGTCGGTGAATTCAAACGTTTCCGGGTCCAATCCATTGCTAATCATAGCATTTTTCAGTCGTTCTACTAACGCTGACTTGGCCCCACTTCTGTCCAATTCGTAATCCTCCAACTCTCTTCGAAGCTCTGAAACTTTTAATTCACAAAGTTTCTTCGCCATCTTCCTGTATATTTATTTTTAATCCCACTTCTGACACCAATGTAACGTTTATTCTAATTTATATTTACAATTTATATTCAAATACAGTCCTTATTTATTAATTTATATATCACACTAAACACACACTAACTAATTTATATGAGAGTCACTTTATCGAGGCACGATTGCTTTCTTTCAGTATCAACACTAACTGACTAACTAACTCCGCTGCGATGCTCGTCGCCAATTTATACTCGCACGTATGTATTTCTAGAAACCTCTCGAACTCGAAGTTTTGGTGGATGCGCCGGGTTTTTCTAGATGTTACGTATTCCCGATCATTCTTGAAAATACGGCGGAGGAGCCATAGTCGTATCATATGGGAATTTCACTGGGGGCACTAGTTTAGCACATCAATGCAGCAGCTCGCGTAACAATAATATAATTTCTACGATCCCAATTGGTTTTTTCCTTGCGTTTTGTAGATCCACCTTCAAATCAGTTGAATGAAAAAATTATGGAAAACTTTCGTACTTACGAATAATTTTAATGTTTATTCTCAACGGCAGCTTGTACTCAACTCATACCGCTGTTATAGTAGATTTGAAATGGTCTCTAGCACCTTTTGTGGTTTTAGATTCAATTCAATCCAAATAAAAGTCGCTGAAATTGTCAGGGTGCCATCATACCTGGGAAACTATCACATGAATATTTCCCCTACAACCCCCAAAATTTGAACAAATTCTATCCACCCACCAAAAAGTTACAGAGGACTTGCCTAAACCCGTATATTCTGTTGTTATGATTTCTTGAAGTTAACCAAAAAATAAACAAAATATCAAAATACTAGTATTATACTTTTTTGCGCGATCGATCTTTTTTGTTTATTCACAGCATCGGTTGTCAGGACGGTAGGTTTTGTTTACTGGTTCCTAAGTCTAACACGTCGGTAAGTGATTTACTTACCGTTCAGACGTCGAGAAGTATAAATGTCACTTTTGACATTTCGTTCATTCCAAAGAAATTTAAATTATTTTATTCGAAGCTTATTTCAATACGATCGCGCAAAAAATGGTATAAGCATTTCGAACGTTAAGGGTAATACCAGTCTCCAGTAAAATTGGAGGCTTCGCTACGATCAGCCTTCAAACATTGCTGTTGACCGGTAAACAACCCTTACCGTTCTTGATACTTGATATACTATTTCACGCGATCGATTTTTTTTGTTTATTTACAGCATCTGTTGTCAAGACGGTAGGTCGTGTTCACCGGTTTCTAAGTCTAACACGTCGGTAAGTGATTTACTTACCGTTCAGACGTCGGTAAGTAAATTACTTACCGGCGTCTTAGCCCTACATACATTTAAGTGGTCTTAAATAATACATTACTCCATTCATCACACAAAAGGAACAAAAAAAATAAGCAGATTCATGTTTTTTCAATAAACAGAATGCGAATTATATTTTAAACTGATCGAGAAGTATAAATGTCACTTTTGACATTTCGTTCATTTCGAAGAAATTTAAATTATTTCATTCGAAATTTAAATACGATCGCGCAAAAAATGGTATAAGCATCTCGAACGTTAAGAGTAATACCGGTCTCCAGTAAACATTGCTGTTGACCGGTAAACAACCCTTACCGTTCATAATACTTAATATACTATTATAAAGCCGAACAAATTGAAAAACTAATTTTCAAAAAGTAGTTCGTTCACTCAGGAGCAACATCTACTTCTCGGGCTATATGCACCGACAGACAATGAATTATACTTTCAAGTTAAACGGAGTAGTAGACCGTTTTCGGCTTATTTGCCCTTCATCAGTAGAAGGTAGATATCATCCGTCCAGAAGCTCTAGGAACATAATTCTGGAATGTGAAGGGAATGCGATAATAGCAACATTACCACAACTACCCACAATCTTAAGTTCATATTGACAAAAAACCATCTCGATTTTGTAGTTATTTCATAGTTCCCTGTAACAGTAATTGTCATATCTGAGTATCAATGGATGTGTATTATACTATTACTAAGCATCACAAATTTGAAATTTACTTTCCAAAAAGTAAGTAAACAGCATCTACGAATATATATTTTCGTCTGTCCAATTTATCAAAGGTAATACCACGAGTGCTTCAAATTTTATCGATAATTTTTTCTTTTCCACGAAAACTTGTTTATTTGGCAA
>CAJUYI010002893.1:27406-38489 GCA_910591695.1 Galerucella pusilla | reverse complement strand
TTACAGTAAGGAAGTCCTGACTTTTTCTTCAAGAAATTTTGACAGGACAGGCGATAGGCGATTTGCGGAAAAAAAATAAATTGTAAGATATTATTTTAAGAGAACAGACAAGATATCATTACAGCATATAAAAAATGCGTTTTGTCTAATATTTCAAGACACTATTCGATGGTGGAATCAACAAAAGTGTCAAGTACAATTTATGTCGACCTTATTCCACTTCCTAGGTTAAAAGATACAATTAAAAACGTGATTGGCGTTAAAGAATAACCACTGTACGCTGCTTGTTTCGAAACTTTATAGCGCAACGCTAGACAGAGAATAAATAGAAATGAGCGCAGATAAATTTTCACAGCAACCTGGATAAAAAACAATTGTCATTTTTTCATGAATGCTCTGTATCGATACGGAATATGAAGGACAGATAATAATGGAGGGAATTAAGGAGATTGAAATATTGGCGGAAAAAAATTTCCGTATTCCATGAATATTAAAACTGAATGCAATTATAAGTTGGGCAATTTATTGTTTGAAATTTTCAAAATAGAATACGAACCAATGATATATTTTAAGCAGAAAAAAAGGACAAATCAAATATTTATGGCAAAACAAAAAAATTACGTAAAAGGCGGTATTATCTGGAAAAAAATGGTCGGGTTTTTAAGCAATACTACTACAAGTTCAGTCAAAGCACTATGCACTATGCCCAAATAGATTGCGTCCAATGCCATTGTCGATTATAAAAAATGTGGTTTGGGAATAAAAGTACAAGTGTCAAAAACGTTACTTAGTCACGAGTGGAGCGAAACAGAGCGCGTGCCTTATGAAACCAGTGACATGTTTTTGACACTAGGTGCTCACTATGCTTTTTCTACGCCCTCAGAATAGTTATTTATGCAACAAGTGTAAAAACACGTTTTGCACGAGTTGCATACAATATTTTTTCTACATTCATGCAAAAACTGGAAAATTAGAATATAATATGTTAGGAACTCAACCCCACTAAAACCATCCTGATAGCCTTCACTACTCAACTCAACCTCAAATCCATAAAACTTGATGGGAACGAGATTGAATGGAGACAAGAAGTCAAGTATCTAGGTTTAACTCTAGACAGTGAACTCCTGTGGAACAAACACGAAAAGGAGATTACATACGAGGCAAAAATGGCTATAATGGTGTGCAAGAATCTGGCGGGAAGAGACTGGGGCTGTAACCCAAAAATCCTAAGCTGGATGTACACTGCCATAGTGGGACCAATCATCACTTATGGAGCCATTGCGTGGAGTAGTAGAACTAGCCTATTGACGACGAGAGAAAACCTCTCCTAAATTCAAAGAGCATGCCCAACGGCAGCCATGGAAGTGATTATCAACCTCACCCCTCTACATATGGTGGTGGAAAGTGTTGCAGAAAGAACAAGATACAGACTGAGTAGAAAGGGAATCATTTAAAAAAACCACCTCCTCACTTCTTAGAAATCAGACAACCTGGGACTGGCATGTCCCAGATTTTGTGGAATGGAAGAAGAAACCTCCATCCACATACTTTCCAACTGCACAGCACTTCAGAATCCTAGATCACAGCACCTAGGAGATTACTGGATAGAAGAGGAACATTTGCCTAAGTTGAAGCCTGCAGACATCCTAAAATTCCTCCGGGAAATAGGACTAAAGGAACTACTAGTTTCTGAGACTCTCCTCAGAAACTAAGTAGAAGTAAGGGGGCACAATAGATCTTTTAGGTCTCAGTGAATGTCACCCCAGAACACACACATACACATACACATAGGAACTCAAACATTATTGATATTAAAAGTAAAAGAACGATTTGTGCAGTTTTCAATATTAATATTACTTAGTGAATTATTTATTAATTCCACTTCTTGATTTGTAATTTTTTTGAGCGTACCACTAGTACTTGGAATTTGTACTTTTGTACTTCATTATTTTCAAACTGAAATATTTGTTTAGCACCGTCCAGTAACGGTAGTCCAGAACAAGGCCAAACCTTGAAAATAGGTCGGGCCGATGCCATTTTTTTTTAAATTTGCAGGTATTGATGGCTCCATTCACCTCTCAAAATCTCATATATGGAGAAATGCCCGCAAGGCCCGGAAAATGGCCCTCGGAGCCCAAAAAAGTTTTTGGACGATATCTTCCAAAATATGGCACTTAGAGATTTGCGGTTTTGATAGAAATGACGAGCAGTTCAATACCTACAAAAATGGTCCCCATGGTTTTTTTCGCTAACCCAATATTTATTGCAAAAAAGGGGTCGCGAAAATTATCATGCCTGGAAAAAAAAAGTACCGTTCACAAGGGGAGAACATAAGCTTTCGAATGAGGTGTATCAGAACCCGATAAAAGGATCCATAATCCCTAAATTCCGGGATTTTCCATAAAATTTCGGAAAACTCCGAAAATCCGGAAAAACCGCCCTGACGAAAACACGTGGTTTATTGGAATGCGCGAGAAAATGTTTATGTAATCCCCCGGAGTGTCTTCGAAACCCTTCAAAGTCCCATTATTCGGAAGGATTCGGTCAAAATACTTTTAATAGACAAAATACAACTAGATTCATAGGGGGGGTCAAAATATCGACCAAAATTTTGCTTTGGCGGGAATTCCCAAAATTCTGGGGGCCCAAAAAAAACAGTGACAAGATATTATAGATGCAGATTTCTCCTTTCAAATGAACTTTGAATCATAAAAAAATATGCATTTTTACCCGAGTAATTAGAAAAATTGTCCATCCGCTCAGAAATTAAGGAGCTGAGAGCGCCTCCCGAGATCCAGGTCAGATGTAAAAAATACGGCGCGCGTTTGTGGCCCATTATCTCGAAAACCACCAAATTGACGACGAAAACGATAGGGACCATTTTTGTAGGCATTGATCTGATCTTCATTTCTGTCCAAATCCGAAATCTCTAGGTGCCATATTTTGGGAGATATGGACCAAAATAGTTGGAAAAATGGATTTTTTTTGTATCTTTATGGCCTCCACCTTGTTAGTACTTTATCATAGGTGGTTTTCGCTTTGACCATTTTAATTTTAAATATTCAAAGATTTTTGCAATAATTGTAACTCATTCAGACTAAGTAGTAAGATATACATACTTATATTATTGCTGTATTAGAGCAGGATCAGACACTTGCCCTGGATTTTTATTTTATTTAAATGTTTATGTTTGTCATAAATCATCACAAAACTGACAAGAATGACAGATGAGTGCAACAAGAATTTTGTTGCACTAGTGCAAAAAAGAACCACTTTTTCCATTGAATGTGTTTCACAAAAGTGCTGTTTTTGCATGAATGTAGAAAATAAAAATTAAATTATAATATTCTATTTATATTCACAAAATAACAGACAATGACTAACGTGTCATTGAAAAATCAAATGACACAGAACTAGGAAATTATCACGTAATATTAAATATAAACCACATAATATGTGACGTTTAAAAAACAAAAGATGAACTAGATGTGACTCTTCGCACTTTAATCACTATAGTGAGTTGATTGGCGTGACGTCACGAAACAGCAGACGGGATCATTGTTAAGGGAATGGGTATAAACATGATAAATGAGATAGATTCTTAACGTCCGTGACGGTCAAAATACCTTTTACAAAATTCATCAGCATCAAAAATTGTCGAGACTTGTTTGCATAAACGGAATAGCTACCCACTATTGAAATATAAACTTTCAACGTATTAAAAGTTTCGCAAACAAAACTTATTTCAGTTTCGTTTCTTTTCCTAGATACACTTCCAAACAGATAAACTCTCCGAGCTCTTTTGGAATGGAGACTGTCTACTTAGATCCCCTGGAGTCTCCTAAAATAGAAAAATTGGTTTTACGGGACCTTCAGGAACTCCATCTTCCTAGAGTGTTATTCAAGAAGAAATAAGGGACCAAGTTAGGCTCGTAAATACAGTCGTGTATTTACAAATAGGCAACAATGTTATTTACTTTAGATGTGCGATGTTATGGCAGTAAAAAAAATCGATTCCATTTGATTGTACACTCCATCAATATTGGAATAATCTGAACTATCCCAAGTAACAAAAATTCATTTATAAGAGTTATATAAACTACTACATAATAATTTTTAAAATAACAATTTTTGCTTTAAAATATTTTATAAACACTTATATGACACCAATAAACACGAAAAGGGCCCAGGATTATAAAATATATTTGTCGACTAAGAGTCGTAATATTAATCATAAAAATACTTATATAACAGATATATATACGCTACATAATAATTTGAAATATCTTATACAACACAATTATGTCAATTTTATAACTAATTATAAAACAGTTTTATAAATATTTTTTAACCTTCTTGAGTATATCTACAAAGCTTCAATATAACTGTTGTAATAAAATTTTATGAATATTTTCGAGACACGTGTTTTTAACTAAATATTATAGCATTTTTGCTAATCCTAGACATTTTTATTTTATAACTGTAATAAAAGTCATTTTGGCTTATACTTATAAATTTCACTAAATATTTAGAATGTATGCATGGTTCCAGAGCCACATCTAATATGGCCATTTCTTTTAAGGTGGAGACACAAAAAATATAGGTATTAAAAGATTTTAAAGATTCCTTCAACCAAATTTTACTTACCAAGGTGACTTTACTGATAGAATATATATATATTTGCGGTAAAAAATTTAAGCGCCGCCGTTTCAACAAATATTTAGATATATTTGATGAATTAAAATTTTATGTAAAAAATAAAAAATCAAAAATGTTAGCAGTTTTACCTTGTATACTTTAGGAAATGTGTTTATTTATTCAAAAATATTTAATTCATGCTGGTAACTCTTTAAAATTATTTTGTTTAATGATATTTCAATGCAGTGAAGCTAAAATATCGCTAAAAACTATGGCGTCAACTAATAAATCAGTTTTGTCATGAAGAAAGCACTTATAAAATAATTTCATTTTATAAAGTAATCCGGATACACATAACAAAATAATAATAAAATATAAAAGAAATGTCATATTGCTTTGTTGCCATAATTAAGAGTTTTAAATCTTTTAAACATTTTGAAAAATGAACATTATAATAAAATAGGGTTAAAGTTGATTTTAAAATTTTTATTTATTTCCTATAGATTGGTAGGTAGGTACCGATTATACTCACTTCTAAAGTTTAGATTAAGCAAATTAATAAAATTTAATTCAGTAAGAAAACGAACTTTTCGATTACATAAAACCATATACCGGAAAATTTAAATCGACTGTTAGGTATGTTTTATTATCCAACCTAGCTATTTTCCGAAAATTATTGTTATTACATTTATTTCTAATTTGACATATCAATTATTATAATCATGTGAAAGGCAATAATTCTTTATACCTATCATTATTTAGCGATAAGTCATAAGCATATTTGTAGTAGGGTGTCTTTGTATTTATTTTATTACTATTATTTATTGAATTGAAAATTTGAGATTTTAATAAGAGGAAGAAAGTAAATAGTTAAGGTTACAGAAAATTTTGAAACTTTACAACACCGCTTTCTTTTCTCCGTCTTCAAACCACTTCCACTGCACACGTTACCACATGTTATCTATGGTTACCACTTCAAACAATGTGCGAGTTCGTCTAGTCACGTTCATTTACGTCTAGGTATTCTAGAGTAATCAGAGTGAATCGAGTTTCTATCGCACTCTTTTCATTCCATGTGTTTTTCTTCATAAAAAGACATTGCTCCGAATTCAGAATAATCTGAAAGTGGAACTAGGCGTTAAGAACGGACCAGAAAAATACCGCGCAAAGAATATAACCTATTTTGTTTTTTAGTTTACGATGTTACAAATTAAGAATTAAATTAAAAATTAATACAAAAGGTTTTTTTTTTTTCTATTGTTCGGCATTCTGCGCGAAGTGAGGAAAAACATCATCATCATCATCGTCACATTCGTCACTTGAGGCATAAGTAATATTCTGGATAGACTGATTATGAAGCTCTTTCAAAGGGCTTGTAAGATCCTCCTGTACAGATAATGAATCACATTCCACCAAAAGTGACTGAACTGGTCTGCTATTAGCTAGAGTTGTGGAAATACCTACATTATTTTATTAAACTGTCATGAAAACAATTACAAAATATATTAATAAAACTTTATTAAAACAATAAGTCATATTTTTTAACGCGTTTATAAATGTTTCTGAAAGCTGCTATAAACCTATTATAAAATAAATTTGTGTTTACACAAAATAGTTTTATAAGCATTATTTTATAAACATGTTGGAGTGTATTTTTCTTCAAGGCTTACGACTGTTATATTAATTTATCATAATGACATTTTTGTGACTTATTTATACGATGCTTTTGCTTCCGCAACAAATTTGTGAGTTATAAAACTTTTATATAATAAAAAAGTAAACTAGACGCTTTAATAAACCAGGTATATAATAATTGTGTTTCAAAAGGAAATTTATGTGCTACTTGGGATATAAGGGTGAGAGAGGAAATACTTTTATTTTGATTGAAATAACTCAAATTTCACTTACTCTATCGCATAAATAATATTAGATTTGATGAGGTGGCTACTCAGCCTATTCCGCTGCGACCTTTCCAGATCTATTGCATAGAAACATGACATTAATGCGGATCTCTATTCTTCTCTTGAAAAATTTCCACTAGTTCCTTATGAATACGGGCGGCCCTACTGGTACAATTTTTTGCCTTCCCAAGAACGTTACTATTGTAATGGATGCATTGTCGTTGCATAAGTACCTAGCCGTATAGCATACTTATACGTAATGGTTAATTAATTACTAGTAGGTGACCATTCAACTATGTAGAAAAGTCTTCTTCAAGTATTCTATATCGACTCCTTCTCCTGATCAATACTGAATGTATATTTATATAAATGGTCAAGTTTGAACAAAACAGATAAACATATAATTGTGGTTGTCTTGCACCACGCTTGAACTTGACAATATTGATTCTATCGCCAGTGGGAACAATCCTTATGGATTCTTGGAGCTGTGGGGTCTTTTTTTGTATTCTAGATGTCACAAAGAAAATATCTCCTCAGTGTAACTGTTCTAGGAAGCTCAATTTGAAATGTTGAAATTTCCTACTTCTCAATCCGTTTTGGGATCAATAGGACTGGAAGCCCGGAAATTCAGGTAGCGGAAATTAGTTGCTGGAATTAGAAAAATAATACGTCAGCAAGGAAGCGTGACATGTTACGGTATAAAGAGAAGGTGTTTTTTTACAAATTTATATGCAAATAAGTGAGTTTATGTTGGAAGTTCCAAGGAAAATCAGGTCGATTTTGTCGATTAAATTTAAATTAGAATATTATTTTGGCGACCGCTGAACTTTGAAGTGCAAATGATCCGCGACAATTAATGTAACTACGTTGATGTGATAGAACCGAAACTGAGCGACAATTTACATTCTACGTTCTTCATTAACGTTACAGTATGTCAAATATAAAGTTTGAAAAATTTCATGAAGCACGTAAATTGCTTCTAAAAATTTATTTTTAAATGAACGAGACAAAAAATTATTCCAAATAACGCCCATTTCTTAAAAAATGACGGATAATATTGAAACATCTAAATATTGGAAGTATTTCATTCATTAAATCAAAAATAACAATCAGTAACAGTCTGGGCAAAGAAAATTTGACTTCTTCTTAGCACTCTTTTGCATTTGATACGAAGTCTCATATCCTTCACAACGCCTTTCTTCTCGTCTCTTTCTCGTATTATAAAAGTTGTATTATAGTTCATGAGTTCTCTTAAAAAATGTCAACCTACGCCCATGGTAAATTGAAAGTTTTACAAATAAATTTTGGGAATGTTTTCCTTATAAATGAGTTCCTTTTAAAAATCTCATTGTACGCACATGGTACAGGGATATGAAATGAATCAATACCCTCCAAATGTACAATAGTACGCCATAGTTTTGAGAGATATCCAAAGTCATCCAAAGTCTGTATCTCATCACAGAGTTTTGAACTTTGATGAAAACATAATTTCGATTTTCCTCGTATAATGTGTCAAAATACAGCTTCATCCGAACATTTTATCAATGTGTATTAGTCGGAGATGTATATTCTTTAAAAAAGTGAGAGGAAAAAATGATTTAGGATCAAAATATGTTAAAATTTCGAAGTGGGAATCAAAATTAAAGCTATATAATATATATGTCACAGGGAAAGCTGATCCTCCAGTAAGAGTTGACTCTCCCTAGGAGAAGTCGACTATTACTGGTGTTTTCAGTGAAAGTTCATAAAAACACAAAACTATTGAAATTTGATTAACATGTACCAGTCAGAGTTGACTATATCTAGCTAAAGTACAATATACCTCAACTGCCTTGAGGTAGTAGAAGTAGACTTTTTGCAATGAACAGGTCAACAGGTCCACAACAATAAGAAAGCAGAACATTTATTAATAATTAATCGAGTGAACATAGAAATTAACCTACAATATCTTAACCCCTACCCCAACCTAGTACGTATATTTGTCTTCATTTTATTATAAATATAGATATATGTAATTGGGCATTCCAAATCACGTGACCCAATATGGCGTCTGCGGGCAAACAACTGTCTTGAGTGTCATAAGAAGGCATTTAGTACGTGGTGAATAAATTGTTCAAACGGCATTATCTCCAAAGTTGTGTGAATTTGTGATTGTTGATAGACTTTTTAAGATGCAGAGTGATTATTTAAAGACATTATTGTTGCAAAATCCAGATATTGGCAAGAGATAAGCTGAAAATCCAATTTGTTTGTTTCCTAGATGTGAAGTGAAATATTTGTTTACAGATATCAAATGAAGCTAACAAATCTGTGGCTTAAAACCGCTGGCACTCAAAAAATTTTACAGCATCCGTGTTGGAACGACTTCCACAACCAACCACAAGGCACGTATTAAAATGTAATAATACCACTATAAGTCCTAAATAATATAAAAAGGCACAAAAACAACAATCCCACAAAATTTAAATAAACTTTTCAACAGCACAATAATATAACACCAACAAACTATTTGCCCCCAGCCGCCATATTGAATTTGTTTTGACAAATCATTGGAATGCCTAATAGCTTTATCAACCTACCATAACCTAAAACTGGATTAATTTACTAGTAAATTTGTCTCTACAATGAACGAACAAGATATTATTCAAATGTAAATGAATATTTTGTCACTATTATAACAAAATATCAATCAAAACAAGCGGACACTCACTCCAGGCGCAACACAATCAGGGACGTATATAAGGGGGCTGGTTGGGGGTTCAAACCCTTCCCATAGAAATACAATAAAGGTACAATAATTTTTTATTAGCATAGGTACTGCCGCAATATGTCGAGTATTCATCGGGTTGTTGCAATAGAAATAGATTCCTCAACAATTGTGAATAATTTAGCTGAAGAGGTTAAATTTACTTTTGTTAGATTGCTTTTCTGTTTTAATGAAAGCTTCAATTTTCAATCATCTATCACTTTTTAAAATAGGTGCTACCAAATTAATATACAGGTAACATCTCGGCTGGTATGGGAATGCGGCGAAGAACTTAGAAGACTGGCGACTCGGAACAGTGTAACACTGGAGGTCACAAATGAATCGCTGGCAATAAAAAAGCTGACGAACTTGCAAGAGCAGGATCGTCAACACTGATGAACGGACCCGAACCATCTGTGGGCATCCCCAGATGCTCCACTAGGTCATGGTTAAAAGGGTGGGTAAAAGAACAATCCATGAAACTCTGGAAGAAGAATACGCCCAGGCAAACACATGGGAAGAAATTTATGAAAGAACCATTAGAAAAAGTAGCAGAAGAACAGCTCTCAATGAGCAGGAACAAACTAAGCACCATAACGGATCTTCTTACGGGAGACTTTCCCACAAAGGAACACCTGAACAAAATAGGGCTGTATAACGGAGATCTCACATGCAGGAGATGCAAAAAGGACACTGAAACAGCTCTGCACATATTACAACAACAACAACAAACAAAACTTTATTTCAGAAGTATGTTACAAATAACATAAAACGGAATAGGGTCAATAGTAACAACAAGATACAATATTGTAATTTAATTAAAGAATTCGCTTAAGGTATAAGGTTCTAACTCAACTAGAAATTCAAATAACTTCTTTTTTAATTGTATAATATTGTCGATATGTTTTAAAGATGAAGGAAGACTATTATAAATACGGATACATGTATAGTATGCCCCATGTTCTGTCATTGAAAGTCTGTGGGATGGATACACATAATTTATTGATCTGGTTGTGTAATTACTTTGAGGTTTATCTTTCTCAAAAAGTGAACGATTTTTGAAGAAAAATAACACCGATTCTTGTATGAAGATTGCTGTAATCGTCAATATTTTGTTCTGTTTAAATTTATTCCTACAAGAATCTCTCACTTTCATTCCCAATATTATTCTCAAAGCTCTTTTTTGACAAATAAATAGTTTACCGACATCAGTGCAGCTTCCAAATAATATAATACCATATCTAACATGACTTTCAATGACAGCATGGTAGACCATTTTTAAAGTCGAAAATTCCAAATATTTTTTCAGTACAATTAAAGTGTAAGTTGACCTAGATACCTTTTGACGAACATAATCAATGTGTTGCGACCATGACAGGGTACTATCCAACATCATTCCTAGAAATTTAACATTTTCTTGTGGTCTGATATGTGTGTCATAAATTGTATATACATTTGGTATGTCTAATTTAGACCTATTAGTTTTAAATATTACCAAGTTAGTTTTATCTTTATTGATAATTAATTTATTCTTTGTGAACCAATCGATACTACTATTAAATACTTTGTTCGACCTGTGCTGTAAATCATCAAAGTTATCACCTTTCACCAATATACTTGTATCATCCGCAAATGTTGTTATTGAACACCAACATGGATTCTCAACAATTTCTGTTATATTATTAACATATAGTATGAACAATATTGGTCCCAACACACTCCCTTGAGGTATTCCTAGACCTATCTCAATTCTGTCAGAAGTCACTTCATTATTATGGAATTTGAGTTTAATTTTTTG
>CAJUYI010002893.1:2852-24629 GCA_910591695.1 Galerucella pusilla | reverse complement strand
TAGTAACGAAGTTAGGTGTTAGTGCCTTTTTGACAGCATTATTGCGCTACTTTCAACCATCCCCGGTATATCTATACTCTCGATTACGTAGATTACCTCCACACCGACCCCCGGATTAACATTGCAGCAGCCATACCATTCTTCGCTAATAATATGCATGAGAGCTTATGGCAGCATGTGTTGAATGCCTCGCTATAGACGCGAAGGTTGTGGGATCGAATCTCACTGAAGTTTTTTTCAGATTTTTAAATATACAACAGGACTAAAAATGGCGGCCTAAAATTACAACGCGCGCGCCGCCACTCTCAGCGCCACCAAGCGGAGATTTTTGAAGTAGTGTCCCAGAAACGGCTTAGCTATATCTACTGATTTAGATTTTTTGTAATACATTTATCTGTGAAATAAACATACACCCCTTATATCTGACATGTATTCCAACCGTTTATAACTTTATATGTGAAACAATTGTCAAAATAAACTACAAATTCATGAAATTCTTACTTGAAGTATAGAGATCACGAGTCAAATGTCAATTACTTGAAAACCATACTGAACAAATGACATCCCACAACTAGCGGCATATTCAAAATGGGTCTAGTCAAGGCTAAATCAGAGAGGGAAGCATCTATCTAGATTCAGTTTACTTTTTAAGCGGGATTTCTAAACTGTTAGTGTCAAAAATACGTTTTGAATGACAAGTGTATTATAATGCACATTGTCAAGTTAAGGGTTAAAACCATTAACAATAATTGCTACTCCAGCAGCAATTGCATAAATTTCTATTTCATTCGACATGACGAGCAACACAACCAAGATCAAAGTTTTAAACAAATATCGACATAAAGAGAGGCAATATCTTTTGAGAAATAGGGGCACAAATGGAAACAACATTTAGACAAGACCCAAATGGTGAGCACAGTTGCTTGAGTTTGTCGTTTCCATGTTGCATGCGTAGTTGCATAAGTAGAAAGCCCGCTTTATAAGGTGCGAGGTTTATAAATGTCTTCAAAACCATGGTGTATACTTATACAATTTTTTCCACTTCTAGTCAAATTTAAGACAAAAATTAAAAATAATTCACAAACGCACCACGAGAAGCGCTTACTCCGTCGTCTGACTGACAAGTACATTGTCAGTTTTCGATATATTATTAATGTACTCGTTATGTCATCAGTCATTTTTGGTTGAGCGCGAATTTTGAATGACGTTTTTATTCAAATAATTTCATTTCAAGCAGCAAATATGTTATAAAGGCAATCTCCTGGGTATACAAAATTATGTTGCAAACGTTTTTATTGATTTGCTATCCCCGAAAATTCTCAAAATATTTGAATTTGTTCATTATTGACCTAGGTGAATAACTTCTCAGTTGGCTATTTTCTTCTTGAAATTACCTATCAAGATAAAATCATATATCATATAATCATACACCTTTTTACCGTTAGGTGTCGGGTTTACATTTAATTTTAATTTTCATATATAAACGTTCTCCATGCTCTTCTGTCTTTTGCTAATATATCTGCTTCTTTCCATGTCTTCCCTCTTTGTTGTATTATTTTACCCACCTCTTTATTCCATGTTTGCCTGGGTCTTCCCCTTTGTCTTTTTAGCTGTGTTTTTGCTTCGTATATTTTTCTTACTTGTCTGCTATTACTCATTCGTTGTATATGTCCCCACCAATTTAATTGTCAATTTTCAATAAATTTCAAGATTGGCTCAACCCCCAATTCTTCTCTTATACTTGTATTCCGAAATCTGTCCCTACTTGTTACTCCTATTATTCGTCTCAGGTACTTCATCTCAGCGGCTTGGATTTTACTCTTTTGTGAGTTTGACAGAGTCCATGATTCACATCCATTATGTTAATACAGGTCTATATATGGTATTAAAAACTTCAATTTTCGTTTGTTTAGAGATTTCTTTTTTATTGATAAATTTTTGGTTCATTGCGTAATATAATTTTATTGTTCTATCTATTCTCTCATTCATTTCAATATCTTGTTTTCCATTTTGTGCTAAATTTACTCCTAAGTATTCAAATTCTTTCACTTGTTCTATTGGAATATTGTCTAGTTTGATTTTAGTTCCAATATTTTGATCTCCTATTATCAATATTTTTGTTTCATGTATTCTCTTCTTTCTATATATTTAAGTTATCTTATAGTTGTTTCTCGTTTCCTGCCACTAATACCACATCATCAGCAAAGACTCCTTCAGATATTACCACTCTTCCTAAATTTTTATAGCCCACAAACATGGCTTTGGTTTTTCTTTCACATTTCTTTATTATAGTATCCATGTGTACAATAAATTGGGTTGAACTTGGTCCTCCACCTTGTCTTAATCACATCTCTGTTTTGAATCCATCTGATTTTTTATTATTTTTTATTACATAGTTAGTATTTGTTTTATATATATCTTGGATGACTCTTATTATTTTGCTATTTATGCATCTTTCTTTCAGGCCTCTCCATACTTTTGTTCTAGGGATTGTGTCGAATGCTTTTAAAATTATTTTAATAAAAATACCATTAGCCCAAAATTCGCGCTCAACCAAAAATGACTGATGACATAACGAGTACGTAAATAATATATCGAAAACTGACAGTGGAAAAACTATTCCGCTCGGTCAATGATAATAATAGCCTTCTCCATCTTGGTGTATATTATTATTAGTCATTCATCTATAGTCAAAAGCGCTCTTGTCGTGCGGGTGCAAAGGTCACTAACCACATGTATCAAACCAGAAGACACAGAGGTTACCAAAATGTGAGATTATAAATATACCCGAAGAAAATAATGATGGTTGATGTTCCCTGCACACTGGTTGACGAATTTCCACTTTTTCATTCATTCTCGAAATAATCTATCAGATTAAGTACCATTTTTTTCTGCTTGAGGATGCAAAATACCAGAAAATTGCTTCTTATTATTCATATTGTCACTTTGAATTGTCAAAGTCACAGAACTGACATTTAAATAAAAACTTCGCTGGTGAAAGACTTTTTAGAATCGCTGAAAACTAAATGAATAATATATCATTTTTCCCCCGTCAATATTGCATTAGTCTGACTTATTCATGTTACGGATTTTATTTGGAAGTTATGATTAAACGCAATAAAAGAAAACGAAAACGGTGAGTATGTCTTTGTTGTATCATATGACCCGCATGATTAGACTGCATTTGACTATATGTATTTGAGTTTTTGGTACTGGTACTTTATGGTACTCCCAACTTTTGAACACTTTAGACTTAATTTGATATTATTCTGAACTGTCGTTATAAAAAAGTTCAGTCGTTTACAACTTACCAGTCATTTCGGTTAGCTAATAGTTTTTTTTCTGAGAAAACAGAATTTTAAAAAAATGATAATTTATTGAAATTTAAAATTCTCTCCCTCATTGGCGTCGACTACTTTATAATACAATTAAGCAAATGCGTGTGTTGCAGTGGATTTCCTGGTCTAGCGCGGTGATATATTGTTTTATGTTATTCATAAAGTGTATAAAGCATAGCGTGAAACTTGTAAAAGTAGCGTTACGAGTTGAACGCTTCCCGGTGAAGTCTCAAATTAAGTTGTCACATCTGAAATCCCTTTAACGCTGGAAACTCCATGAAAAACGTAAAAAGGGGTTTAAGTAAATTAGAACGTGAAGATTTAAGGGAGATTCAAGTTTTGCTGTTGAATAATCTAATTCATACTAATGGTAAAGCTGCCAGAATTAGCTAAAAAACTTTATTTTAAATAATGTTAAAGTCTATTGATACTTAAATCTTGAATTGCTACCTACGAAAAATTTGTTTACTCTCATAATAGGTGTTATTGGTGGATTTTTATTTTTATTTAATCACAAAAACTTTTGAGAAATTTTTAAAATAACTCGTTCTAGATTTTGAAAAAGGTCTAGAGTCTAGAGTATACAAATTGGAAGTTTTTATAAATTTTTTAATGTTTGTTTTCGATAATATATCATGAAAAGAAGTCATTAATAAGATAAGCTTCGGCTTGGTCGCTGGAAGTGATCGAGAAAAGAGAGAGAACGGAGTATGGAGTGGTGTCACGTGATCGAAGAGTAATCCATAGGTCCGTTACGCACCCGAACGATCACAGAGCGTTCAGAGCATTTTCTACGAATTTTTTTTAAGTTGTTAGATTTTTTATACAAAGGAGATGCAGTGATCTTGATTAATTGTTAATTTATGTTTAAAAATGTATATTTTTAAAGCATTTTCTAACGAGTATTTTATTATGTGGTACAAATACATAACTTTCCTCTCATATATAACATAAATGTCAGTACTATTAGGATTATTATACGAAAAACCCTTACAATTTCTGCAAATTCTTCATTTGATACGTTCTGTAATAAAATTATAATGTCCGTTTAGGAAAAATGAATTTCCCGCACGTATGGTAACATTGTCGTACATTTAAGTTGGGTAAAAGATACAGCTAGGACTTTTATGATAACTGAATAGTACGTTAAACGTGTTGCAATATAACAGCCGTTTTGTGATCGTGTTCTAAGAACAAAACTATAAAATTTAAGGATGCCTGTTTTTATTAGCACCTAACGCAATGTTTAATTACCCTGGGTTTCATTGTATCATATACCTTGTGGGAAACGAATTTATTTTTTGCTTAACTGCTCCTTATTTTTATTTCAGCTGGATATATAGAAAGAGCGACGAAAGTAAAATATGAAACACATTCTGTCATTGAACACAACTTACACTATCGTTACACCAACACTGACACTTTACACTATCTCGAGTTCGTACCTGTCTTTGTATTTCAGTGGGTCGTGTAGATAGGTAGCTTTGTCTGTATAATAACTGACGTTATAACTACTTCACTCCAAAATATTTCGTTTCGACTTTATGATTCAACACCAAAACCCACAGCAGGTGACCTAAAAGATCTATGGTGCTCCTCACTTCCACTTCGTTCCCGAGGAAGTCTCAGAGACTAGCTGCTCCTTCAGTCCCATTTCCCGGAGGAATTTTAGGATATCTCCAGACTTTAAATTATGTAGATGTTCCTCTTCTGTCCAATAACCTTCTAGGTGATGTGTCCTAAGATTTTGAATTGCTATGCAATTCGCTAGTATGTGGATGGAGGCTGCTTCCTCCATGCCACAGAATCTACATTTTTCCTCGTCTACCATTTTAAGCTTTTTCAGGTTCAGGTGTCTGGTAAAACTCTTAGCGCAGTTTTACTTTGACTGTCTAAGCCCTACTAGATCTTTACAATGGCCAGGTCTTTTTGCTTTGCTTTGCTTTGCCCATTTATTCCAATATTACATTGGAGCTGATTCCGCAAAAGGGTTCTGGCCCCCTGAAGGGTATTTCCTTGCTAGTTCATCTGCTATATTTCATATTCTTCTATTCCAGTGTGTCCTGGAATCCACAGAAAGTTGACTAAAAGCCTAATATCCACAGTAAAATACATTATTAATAAGCCAATACATAGACTAAAAAAAGGTAGCTATAAATGTGTTGATCAAATGCAAAAGGATATAAAATATTGAAGACGAAATGGGAATTGTTTGTATCCAAACACGTTTGTGGAGAGCTATTTAAATATTGTACCATCAATAAGAGGCAATTGATAATGGAGTCATAATTCATGTTTTAGTTTCTAAATTTCACCGACTACGGAACTATTAGGTATACTGTTTATTGTACAATAAGGGTTTTATAAAGTTTAATTATTAAATTCTCACGGCCGGATGCCTAGTCGGAGAAACATTCTTACATTTTACTGAAAAAGATGTATAAAATTTTCCCGAATTTAATTTCAGAAGCAAAAAAAATGGAATCCGCCCAAGCCCGTTCGCATGTCATTCGAAAATTGAAAATAAAAATCATTAATTAAACAAATCGGTTTGATTCACCGCTATCACAATCAGGTTATGCGGACTTTTTCGGGATAAAATCCTACAGTCTACGAAAGAGAGGCATACAACCATTAATCACAAGTTCATTGAATGAAACTTTTGACTATTTGATGTGTAAGCTTTTAGAAAATACGACAGCCAATCTAGTTAAATGAAACCTACTGTTTCACATGATACGTTATTACTTGCCTTTTTCCGGCCTTTATCCAGCTACGAGTTTTTTTTTCTTCCGTAGTTGGATAGATTGCTGTACAAACGCCGATAGACACAACAATTATGGTTTAAAGAATGTGTAAATTCAGTTTTTGATGTTTTATAAAAATATATTAGGCTTTGCCGAAATTAATTTTAAAACATTTCAAGCCGAATTATTGTCTTTAGCTTTTACTACAAAAACGTCATAAACCTGAATATGAAGTTAGCCACTTACTGATTTTATGTTTTATGAAATGTCGGCCAATCACTGAAATGTCTGTCGAAGTCTATAATATATATGAGTGTTTTCTTCATTTCTGTTTACAGTTTATACCAGTTTGACGTTTCAATATAATAAAAGAATAAAAGCATTGTGTTTATATTTCTTGGTTGAGGTTAGTTAGTTTTTCCCCACAATTTTTCAAGCTAGAATAATGTCATTATCATATAATAGTATATTATACACCAAGGTGGTGAAGACTATTATTATCGACCGAGCACCAAGATTATTTCGCGAGGGTCGTTGTTCCGAGCGGAATGAGGTGCGAGGTTTATGAATGTCTTCAACACCATGGTGTATAAAAAATTTTTTCCACTACTAGCCAAATTTAAAACAAAAATTAAAAATAATTCACAAACGCACCACGAGAAGCGTTTACTCCGTCGTCTGACTGACAAGTACATTGTCAGTTTTCGATATATTATGAACGTACTCGTTTTGTCATCAGTCACTTTTAAGAGCGAATTTTAAACTAATGGCATTCAAATAATTTTATCTTGATAGGTAATTTCAAGCAGCAAATATGTTAAGACAATCTCTTGAGTATACAAAATTATGTTGGCTACTATCCCTAAATTGTCAGAATATTTGAATTTGTCCATTATTGACCTAGGTTAATAGTAGAAAATTATTAACCACTAATAGAGCAATTCAACTTCTCAATTGGCTAAAAGAATCAACAATTGTCAACTTCACAGCTGGTAGTATTATACTATTATACGAACACAACAGTTACAACGCCTCGTCAAAAGTTTGTAAAAAGATTGATATTCTCCGTCAGAGAGAGCTCTGTGTGCTTAATCCCGAGCTACTACCCGATACTGAATTCATATTCAATACATATCCTCCAATGAAGGAAATGTTGAAGCTGTGATAGCAGCGACATCTTCACCTACAACCGCAAAACAAAATTATAATTGACACAAATTGTACAATTTATCAACTGATTACTTAATAACAAAAAAAATATACACTGTGGGCAGAAATAAAGGAGTACATTTTTTAATTGAAAATATTTTTTTTGTTTTTTGGTCGACCTATCTTCTTTTTGCAGGGCTAATAACCTAACATGTCCACAACATGACTGTTAATTTGGAAGCAAAAATAATGTACAGGGTCGGACTTATAAAGAAAATTATATAACAGTGCATTTGAGCTCGTTGCAAATGAAAACTGTCTTAGCAAAAATTGTTACCAATATGATTTTTCGGTAGATAAACTATCCAGAACACTTCAGTGAAAAGAAGATTTACCGAAATTACCGGATTTGCGCAATACCATTTTTTTATTAAGTAACATTTTAACAAATAACACATTTTATAAAAACAGTTTAGTAACTTTTAGACTTAGAGAAAAATAATATGAATGTGGCCACCTAACAGCCCAGAATTGAATCAGGTTGATTATTCAATTTGGGGAATTTTCGAGCAAAATTTGTATGACGGACAACAATTTGAAACAATCGAGCAGCTCGAAGAAAAAATGCAGTTTGTTTGGAACAATTTTGAACAGGGTGCAATAAATGGAGGGATCAATTTATGACACAGACGACTTCAAGAAGTGGTAAACAATAATGGTGGCCACATTCATAATATTTTACTCTGAGTTTTAAAGATACTAAACTGTTTTCATAAATGTGTTATTTGTTAAAATGTTATTTAATAAAAAAATGGTATTTCACGAGTCCGGTTATTTCGGGAAATCTCCTTTTCACTGAAGTGTTCTAATTAGTTTATCTACCGAAAAATCATATTAGTACAATTTTAGCTAAAACAGTTTTCATTTGCAACGAGCTCAAATGCGCTGTTATATAATTTTTTTTAAAGTCCGACCCTGTACATTATTTTTGCTTTCAAATATACAGTCATGTTAAGGACATGTTAGGTTATTAGCCCTACAAAAAGAAAATAAATCGCTCGAAAAACAAAAAAGATATTCTCAATTAAAAAATGTACTCCTTTACTTCGGCCCACAGTGTATATAAATTCTCATTTATAAGTATATTATTCAGCTGTATTTACAAAAAATTGGTAATATTCTTCATGGTATGAGTCTGTGGAATATGGTTAACAGGTTTTGCAGCTTCATCGGAAATTTTGAAATCCTGTTCCATTTTTGATTTTTGACACATACAAGTTTGTATGCACCAAGGGTACTCAGAGATATATACCCTCGGGCAAAGGCCCTCTGCTTTGTAAGACTGTCACCCTCAAGAAATAATCGTTTACTCTGTACCCTTTATACATAAATAACTATTTTCATTATTTCTCACAACAACGTTCTAAATTTAGAATTTAAATTGTGGATATGATGTACGTGAAAGTTTTTTAAATATTGTCGTCTGGTCTAAATTTCTAGCGCGCTCTGTTAAGACCGGCTTAATTTTTATTCGTCTCCCCAAAGACTGAATGTGTGGAAAATTCATATTACTGCCTTTTCCATAGAGAAACAGTTATGTAATTATAATTTCCTGGATGTATAGCTCAAAAATATTACGTTTTCCGGACAAAAATAGAAAGATTTTTCAAATAAGCCGCAGTATATGAACAAAAATACCCTATTCTTCATTATGAGTAAAATGATGAAATGTTTCATTACATTCTAACTAGTTTTTTTCTAGCTGCTTATCTGCACTATCCCCGTTCTAAAATACATTTTGCGACCTCTCTAGATCTCCAATTTTCACAACCATCACTTCACTGCTCCACCTGTACAGGTAGGTATTTTGTTTCTGGGATAAACAGTTCTTCCAGGTCCCGGGCTGTTGCACACACACTTTAGGATCCTTATTAAGCTGCGTTACCACGGGTGTTGAATCACGAACGTGAGCCACGATCATCGTGTCACGGCTTAAGTAGTTTCAAGACATTCTGTCATAAAAAAAGTTATAAAGAGCTGGTGGAAAAATTTCAAAAATGATCCTTCACTGTGTTATGAAGCTACTTTTACAGCGGGTGAAGCGGAAGTAGGCTATTTTCACAAATATGTCACATCGAAACTTATAGTAATTTTAAACCTAACTGTAAAATCCGCATTTCTTTATTTAGAACCGTTTGGAAGATATAATATTAAAAATAGAATAGAATGAAATGAGACACCCTTTATAAACCAGCATAAAACCATCAAAATGATTCATAAACTCCATAGAAACAAGAGAAATCCCTGCAGTCCGAAAATTACTCATAAATAATGACCGAGCCGGTTAAGTGCTTTAGCACGCCACTGAATTGTGTAAATTCCCACTTGATAGACAGTACCTCCATTTGTGGCCATAGCTTATCCCGTCCAGTGGTTTCGTATCGGTGGCTATGCATAGATCATGATGTCCACCCCAAACCGCAACCCTTACTAATTTTATCTCGAGGTATCATAGTTAATCTAGATGGATAGCTGTCATATTGGAAATTCTAAGTCACTATAATTACAAAGATAGTAGGATTATTTTGTTTTAGGAATATGGATTTAATAAACCGGTTGAATTGAAGATTTTAAACGAAATAAAATTAAAATTATTACAGACATTTTTATTGATACTTAAAGTGGATTCATGCAAGTAAAAATTAAAACTTAGATTAATTTAAAACTAAAACTTGGAACGTAAAACTATGTAATGTAATGTAGATGTTCATGCAAGAAATTAAGAAATTAAGATTTAAATTAAGACTGAAACTTTTTTAGTTTAAATTTAAACTTAATTTTCAATTAGTTTCAGTATAGTTGATGTGGCATGAATCCATTTATATGTTACAGGGAAAGTCGATTATTAGTAAGAGTTGACTCTTACTAAACACATCAGTAAAAGTTGATTTGAAATGAATAAACACTCTTTTTCTGGGGAAAGTTAACTATGCCTACTGTGATTTAGTAGGAGTTGATTCACTGGGAGATTTTCACTTGTACTTTGTTTTGACTATCTCCACCACCTCACCATCAAGAGGCAGTTGCCATTAGTGCGATAGAGACATACATTGTGTTAAGTCACGTAGCTATAGCTTTTACATCTGTTTTTTTCATCTGGCTACATCTAAAAGTATTTTTAAACAACGTTTCTCGTTTTGCCCCCTACTGTTGAGATGGTTATAACCATGTATATATTTTTTTTAAGGAGCCGTCCCTTCGCCGGCACCACCTCAGTCTTTTGGACTTATTTTGGATTCTCCTAACATTCTGACTACAGCCTATCCAGCCAATCCGTTGCCTGTATTAGCTGATACAGGTTCTTTACTGGTTGGTTGTGGAAGTCTTTTGGAGTCATTTGGGGTCTTCCATTTAATTTTTGCCTCCTGTGTTTTTGCCTCCAGCGTCTCACAGTTGCATAATATGTGCAGAGCTGTTTCAGTGTCCTTTTTGCATCTCCTGCATGTGAGATCTCCGTTATACAGCCCTATTTTGTTCAGGTGTTCCTTTGTGGGAAAGTCTCCCGTAAGAAGCTCCGTTATGGTGCTTAGTTTGTTCCTGCTCATTGAGAGCTGTTCTTCTGCTACTTTTTCTAATGGTTCTTCCATAAATTTCTTCCCATGTGTTTGCCTGGGCGTATTCTTCTTCCAGAGTTTTATGGATTGTTCTTTTACCCACCCTTTTAACCATGACCTAGTGGAGCATCTGGGCATCTGAGCATCTGGTTCGGGTCCGTTCATCAGTGTTGACGATCCTGCTCTTGCAAGTTCGTCAGCTTTATTATTGCCTGCGATTCATTTGTGACCTGGGACCCACTCCAGTGTTACACTGTTCCAAGTCGCCAGTCTTCTAAGTTCTTCGCCGCATTCCCATATCAGCCGAGATGTTACCTGTATATTAATTTGGTAGCACCTATTTTAAAAAGTGATAGATGATTGAAAATTGAAGCTTTCATTAAAACAAAAATTATTCACAATTGTTGAGGAATCTATTTCTACTTCAACAACCCGATGAATACTCAATCATATTGCGGCAGTATGCTAATAAAAAATTATTGTACCTTTATTGTATTTCTATGGGAAGGGTTTGAACCCCCAAACCCCCCCCCCTTATATACGTCCCTGATTGTGTTGCGCCTGGAGTGAGTGTCCGCTTGTTTTGATTGATATTTTGTTATAATAGTGACAAAATATTCATTTACATTTGAATAATATCTTGTTCGTTCATTGTAGAGACAAATTTACTAGTAAATTAATCCAGTTTTAGGTTATGGTAGGTGTACTCTGTGGCCTAATTACATATATCTATATTTATAATAAAATGAAGACAAATATACGTACTAGGTTGGGTTAGGGGTTAAGATATTGTAGGTTAATTTCTATGTTCACTCAATTAATTATTAATAAATGTTCTGCTTTCTTATTGTTGTGGACCTGTTGACCTGTTCATTGCAAAAAGTCTACTTCTACTACCTCAAGGCAGTTGAGGTATACTTTAGATATAGTCAACTCTGACTGGTACATGTTAATCAAATTTCAATAGTTTTGTGTTTTTATGAACTTTATTATGAAAAACACCAGTAATAGTCGACTTCTCCTAGGGAGAGTCAACTCTTACTGGAGGATCAGCTTTCCCTGTAACATATATATAGCTTTAATTTTGATTCCCACGTCGAAATTTTAACATATTTTGATCCTAAATCATTTTTTCCTTTCACTTTTTTAAAGAATATTCATCTCCGACTAATACACATTGATAAAATGTTCGGATGAAATTGTATTTTGACACATTATACGAGGAAAATCGAAATTATGTTTTCTTCAAAGTTCAAGACTCTCTGTGATGAGATACAGACTTTGGATGACTTTGGATATCTCTCAAAACTATGGCGTACTATTGTACATTTGGAGGGTATTGATTCATTTCATATCCCTGGACCATGTGCGTACAATGAGATTTTTAAAAGGAACTCATTTATAAGGAAAAAATTCCCATCTATCATGGGTGTTCTATACAATTTTTGTAAGCGGGTAATTTATTTGTAAAACTTTCAATTTACCATGGGCGTAGGTTGACATTTTTTAAGAGAACTCATGAGCTATAATACAACTTTTATAATACGAGAAAGAGACGAGAAGAAAGGCGTTGGGGGCTTACTACGGCTAAGAAGAAGTCAAATTTTCTTTGCCCAGACTGTTACTGATTGTTATTTTTGATTTAATGAATGAAATACTTCCAATATTTAGATGTTTCAATTATGGTTTCAATATTATCCGTCATTTTTTGTCTCGTTCATTTAAAAATAAATTTTTAGAAGCAATTTACGTGCTTCATGATATTTTTCAAACTTTATATTTGACATACTGCAACGTTAATGAAGAACGTAGAATGTAAATTGTCGCTCAGTTTCGGTTCTATCACATCAACGTAGTTACATTAATTGTCGCGGATCATTTGCACTTCAAAGTTCAGCGGTCGCCAAAATAATATTCTAATTTAAATTTAATCGACAAAATCGACCTGATTTTCCTTGGAACTTCCAACATAAACTCACTTATTTGCATATAAATTTGTAAAAAAACACCTTCTCTTTATACCGTAACATGTCACGCTTCCTTGCTGACGTATTATTTTTCTAATTCCAGCAACTAATTTCCGCTACCTGAATTTCCGGGCTTCCAGTCCTATTGATCCCAAAACGGATTGAGAAGTAGGAAATTTCAACATTTCAAATTGAGCTTCCTAGAACAGTTACACTGAGGAGATATTTTCTTTGTGACATCTAGAATACAAAAAAAGACCCCACAGCTCCAAGAATCCATAAGGATTGTTCCTACTGGCGATATAATCAATATTGTCAAGTTCAAGCGTGGTGCAAGACAACAACAATTATATGTTTATCTGTTTTGTTCAAACTTGACCATTTATATAAATATACATTCAGTATTGATCAGGAGAAGAAGTCGATACAGAATACCTGAAGAAGACTATTATACATAGTTGAATAGTCACCTACTAGTAATTAATCAACCATTACGTATAAGTATGCTATACGGCTAGCAATACATCCATTACAATAGTATCGTTCTTGGGAGGGCACAAAAACTGTACCAGCAGGGCCCGTATTCATAAGGAACTAGTGGAAATTTTTCAAGAGAAGAATAGAGATCCGCATTAATGTCATGTTTCTACGCAATAGATCTGGAAAGGTCGCAGCGGAATAGACTGGGTAGCCACCTCATCAAGTGAAATTTGAGTTATTTCAATCAAAATGAAAGTATTTTCTCTCTCACCCTTATATAGTTCAGATTATTCCAATATTGATGGAGTGTACAATCAAATGGAATCGATTTTTTTTACTGCCATAACATCGCACCTGTAGAGTAAATAACATTGTTGCCCATTTGTAAATACACGACTGTATTTACGAGCCTAACTTGGTCCCTTATTTCTTCTTGAATAACACTCTAGGAAAATGGAGTTCCTGAAGGTCCCGTAAAACCAATTTTTCTATTTTAGGAGACTCCAGGGGATCTAAGTAGACAGTCTCCATTCCAAAAGAGCTCGGAGAGTTTATCTGTTTGGAAGTGTATCTAGGAAAAGAAACGAAACTGAAATAAGTTTTGTTTGCGAAACTTTTAATACGTTGAAAGTTTATATTTCAATAGTGGGTAGCTATTCCGTTTATGCAAACAAGTCTCGACAATTTTTGATGCTGATGAATTTTGTAAAAGGTATTTTGACCGTCACGGACGTTAAGAATCTATCTCATTTATCATGTTTATACCCATTCCCTTAACAATGATCTCGTCTGCTGTTCCGTGACGTCACGCCAATCAACTCACTATAGTGTTTAAAGTGCGAAAAGTCACATCTAGTTCATCTTTTGTTTTATAAACGTCACATCTTCTGTGATTTATATTTAATATTCCGTGATAATTTCCCAGTTCTGTGTCATTTGATTTTTCAATGACACGCCAGTCATTGTCTGTCATTTTGTGAATATAAATAAAATATTATAATTTAATTTTTTTTCTGAGGGCGTAGAAAAAGCATAGTTAGCCCCTAGTGTCAAAAACATGTCACTGGTTTCATAAGGCACACGCTCTGCTCCTCTCCATTCGTGACTTAGTAACGTTTTTGACACTTGGTAGTTTTATTCCCAAACCACATTTATTATAATCAACAATGGCATTGGACGCAATCTATTTGGGCATAGTGCTTTGACTGAACTTGTAGTAGTAGTTAGTCACGTAGCTATAGCTTTTACATGGGGAGGGTTTTGGTTTTTTTTTAATCTGATAGGTTTAGAAGGGGAAAGCTTTATTGAAGGCGCCGCCTAAGGCAAAAAAATCGAGTGCCACGACCTAAAGCAATTGTTCAAGTTTAAGAAATAATTTTTTTTTAATATTTGTTTGACTTGGCTACATCTAAAAGTATTTTTAAACATCGTTTTTCGTTTTTCCCCCTTGTGCTGAAATGGTTATAACCATGTATATATTTTTTTTAAGGAGCCGTCCCTTCACCGGCACCACCTCTGCTTCTTGGGCTTTCTGTGGATTCCCCTAACATTCTGAACAGTCTATCAGCCAATCCGTTTCCTGTATTTGCTCATACAGGTTCTTTACTGGTTGGTTGTAGAAGTCTTCTGGAGTCATTTGGGGTCTTCCATTTAGTTTTTGCCTTCTGTGGTCCAGCGTCTCACAGTTGCATGATATATGCAGAGCTGCTTCAGTGTCCTTTTTGCATCTCCTGAGGGTGAGGTCTCCGTTATACAGCCCTATATTGTTCAGGTGCTCCTTTGTGGGAAAGTGTCCCGTAAGAAGCCCCGTATTGGTGCGTAGTTTGTTCCTGCTCATTGAGAGCAGTTCTTTTGCTACTTTTTCTGATGGCTCTTTATTGTATTTTCTATAGAGAGGGTTTGAACCCCCAAAACCCCCCCTTTTATATACGTCCCTGGTAGTAGTGCTTAAAAACCTGACCATTTTTTTTTTCAGAAAATACCTACCTTCTACGTACTTTTTTTGTTTTGCCATAAATAGTGGATTCATCCTTTTTTTCTGCTTAAAATATATCATTGGTTCGTATTCTATTTTGAAAATTTCAAACAATAAATTGCCCAACTTATAATTGCATTCAGTTTTAATATTCATGGAATACGGAAATTTTTTTTCCGCCAATATTTCAATCTCCTTAATTCCCTCAATTATTATCTGTCCTTCATATTCCGTATCGATACAGAGCATTCATGAAAAAATAACAATTGTTTTCTGTCCAGGTTCCTGTGAAAATTTATCTGCGCTCATTTCTATTTATTCTCTGTCTAGCGTTGCGCTATAAAGTTTCGAAACAAGCAGCGTACAGTGGTTATTCTTTAACGCCAATCACGTTTTTAATTGTATCTTTTAACCTAGGAAAAGTGGAATAAGGTCGACATAAATTGTACTTGACACTTTTGTTGATTCCACCATCGAATAGTGTCTTGAAATATTAGACAAAACGCATTTTTTATATGCTGTAATGATATCTTGTCTGTTCTCTTAAAATAATATCTTACAATTTATTTTTTTTCTTTCTTGGCTAGCTCAAATAATCTTCTACTGAGTAAAAAAGGTAGGACGTGTCGCGGGACACACGGTTTAAGCAAAAATTATGTAATACATCTGATGTTATAGATAAACGATTTGCATACTTATTCTTTAGTGGTCGAGTAGTAAGCATACCAGACTCTCACGCGGTAGACCCGGGTTCGATTCCGCGTGAGGAACTTTTTTTTATTGTTAATTTTATTTTTCAATAATTATTCTGCTTGATATTAATAACGACAACAGGTAGACGTTTGAAATATTTAGCAGAATATTCCTTATTATAGATAGGTACCCTTCATGGGGGAGTCCGACTGGCAATATAACAGCATGGTATATTTAAAAAGGGAAGCCGTAGCATTATACAAATTGGACATTCAAGAACTGTACGTTTACCACAAAAAAATTAGTGGAAACATTAAATTGAATTGTTAAATTTTCAATTTGATGTTATATTAGAGTTTATAGAAATTTTTATTTTCTAGATTTTTTCTTAAGATAGTCGTAGAAAAAATATGCTGCTCGACTCGTGTGGATTGTCCATATCGCACTTGAAAGATTGAGCACTCCGCCTACGGCGTCGTGCTCAAACTTCGTCCTCGTGCGATATGGCTATCATATCCACACTAGTTGCACAAACTACTATTTCTTTCAAAATATGCCCTTTTACATTCAAAAACAACCTGCCAAATGTCAAATCAATTTATCCATCCATTTTAAAGTTATCAAATTAAAGCATTCAAGTTTTCAAAATTTCAACACCCTGTATTTCGAAAAGTAAATGTGCTAGACCCCTTAATCGCGCAAAAAAAATTATGGAAATAATAATAAAAATTCATCCGAACAAATTCAAGTAGATCACCAGCACTGCGAATACCAGTTTTGCATAGAATTTTATTATAGCGTCGGTGGTCCGGCCGGCGGCCCGGGTTCGAATCCCGGCCGGAGCAATAAAAGTATTATTATTATTATATTTTTATTATTAGACGGAGAAAATATACCTTGAGTACTGATGAGGTGTAAATACGCCGAAGCCGCATTGCTATGATGTCCCTGCTTTATTGTATACAGGGTTCGTAAGAAAGTGAAGATAAGTCAACTTCACAAAAGTTATTTATCTTAAGCTACTAGCAGGTTTCCCTTTTTCATTCAAGTCTAGGGCTAAAAATATAGAGAATTTACACAGTCTCAGAAATTTAAGTTACCTTTGCGTATTTAAATCTGAATTTTTGAGGTTATGTTAAATATGGTGTTCCGCAAAATGTATATATTCGTTCATGAATCAAACCAACGCGAAATCAGGATCCCTTCCAATCTACAATCGAATATAGACACCTTCATATTGGATTGTAACAAATCAGAATTTCCTAATTAAAATAATAATAAAGATATAGAGCAGATTACACTGCGTTCGTTAAATCGACCAATTAAAATAAACAACCAGTGCAATACAAACAATATATGGAAACAATACTGCAGTCGTCATAATTAATTTCATTAATACGTTTCAATTCAGTAGACTGCAAACGAGGTAAACGCTCCAAATAATTTACATGACAATAATTACATGGAAAATTAAGGGAAATATTTGAATATGTCGCCGGAAGAACCATATTGGTCATATATATATTTCTTGCAAATCGGATACCGTACTAAAACATAAATAGGTTTTGTATGATGGTGAATATAACTCACTGAATGGACAAACATTTTCATACACCGAACTTAATGCGAATGATATATAATTTAATCGTATCCACGACGCGCCTTTTTTATTGTAAAATTGTAGCTTTTATTTTGGTTTCATCCAATAATATTTGGAGGAAATTAATAGATGCACCAAACAATACTTTTTTAAGATGATATGGACATCAATGAGCATGGAAACTACTATTTTAAAAGCAACTGCTTAAACATAAGATCCAATTGATATATTTAACGACTTTTCTATATTGAAATTCATAAGTAGGTAGGCAACTCAATACACAGGTTTCAAGTCATTTACCATGCTAACCATCTATTGAAATCTTGACGTACTATTTGAAAGCCAGAGAACTACACTTCACAGATGGTAACACACGGTGGTAACAGTTCTTTCTATATTTAATAGCGTTTTCGGGTAGCTGCACTAGTGCGCACTGAATTCACTTTTTAATGGACTGAGTGCACTCTAGTGTTTTAGGTCAAAAGCTTAGTGCGCCCTCTGTCAGTGTAGACGATTTCAGGTGAAATCGGGGCAAGTCAATATTGCAGCAAGTGGGCTTTTTTCTGCACCGAGTTTACTGGTAAGTGCAGGTTTTTTACACCGGGATTTATCTGTCAACAGTGTCATTTTTGGTTGAACTTTATATGTTTATATCTAAAGATGACCAGAAATCCACAAAATATTTCCAGTTTTTGGAACTGGCTGAAACATTTCTGGATACTTTGTATACCTGCACTCGAACGGTACGCACTACACTGATTTGCCAGAAAACGCTATAAGCTGCACTATTTTTTTTTAATAATGTATAGTCAGTTTTACGTCAAATTATATTGGTAATTTCCTTAGATTAGGGTAATTTCATTATAATAGGTACTATGTTAATCTATTTCGTTGGTTCCAACCACAAAGCTACGTTATTTATATGACACAAGACAGCAACTATGAGCAGCATTACAAACACGTCAGAGACGTTTTGTAATCAGAAATATAGCTGCGTTCGTTATTTGCGTCCGATTAATCTTTTTAGTCTGAATCGTTCGTTTATTACATCTAGAGGTAGGGAAGGTAAACCTGAACTGTTCGGTAATTCCGCTCAGATCATTCCGATATAAATCTGTTTGCTCGGAATATTTTGACCGACGAGAAAGATTAATCTGTTTATCTGTCATGTTATGAGGTTATGTTGAAGTCACTTCTGTCATTAGATAAATCTCGTACTGTTTATTGACCATGAATAGCTACCAAAATTGCCTCAGGGCAAAACATAGTCGTGAATAATGGAAAATAAAATCTAAAACGACAAAATCAAACAAAAAAATAGTAGTCTCTAAATTGAAAGACATGCAAAAGGGAGGTTAGAAGTTCGTTTAAATGTATGATCGAGCGAGCCGTTCGTTAATAGCAATTTGCTCAGATTAATCTGTGATCACGTGACCAAAAATCCGTCGCCTCTACGATGCAAATAACGAACGCAGCTAGTATGTACCTTTTCCAAGATATTGAAGCAAATACAAATTGGTCATCTTCTGTTTTTAGCCAGAGTCTGTTTATTTCTAAGAATAATGAAAAATGTTATTCAAGCAATTTTGTTCAATTTGAATCCAGCTGAAGGTTTCTTACCTAAATTATAAGTGTTTCTTTCAAAACCATCTTTATTTTTTAAGTACTCTTTACTCTGAATGAAGTATTTATTAAACGTTTTATCAAGTATTATTGAATTCCACTGAATTTTGGGATATTTTTAAAGCGGAGCCCACAATGGTAACCCAATAAGTGGTTAAGAGCAGAACTAATTTAATGTTGACCGGCAAACTGTTCGGGCAAAGATATTTTTTATCAAATTTATATTATGATAAAGTTGTTTCTTTCCGAAACATTTTCAATATATTAAAGTGCTTCTGAGAGGACGACTTGTTCGACAAAGTAAACGGAAATCGTATTATTTGATTTAATTAAATGAGTATCTTTTCAATTGGATCGCAGATAGTTTATTGTTTGATTTCGAAATAATTCTTCGAATGGATCATGAAAATCATGTTTAATTCCACTCAGAATATAAATATACCTAACATAAGAAACAGATGCCATATGAAAATGATAATAGTACCTATAATTGAGTAGGTACCAAGCTTAGAACATAAAACAGACAGGAGGTAGCATTTAGGTTGCAAATGGCGATTAGTCGTTTCCGTTTTGACAGTGGCGTACTGTTTGTACAGGGTATGGGATATGTGAAATTTTAAAATTGTATCTTATTGAAATGTATTAAATATAAAACTATAAGCTGTCCTATGTCCTATACAAACAATATTGTCTAGGAGCAATGAAAATACGAATATAGAATAATACTTCTGATAATACTTTCGTTTAAACTTATTTCACCAAAAAAACGTCATGAACAAGGCATGTTCTTTTATTCACCGGTAGATCCACCAATCGACCAACTGCATTTGTATATTCATTGGTGGATTGTAGATTGAAGAAATGACGCGTTCATTTATTACTGTTGCATCAACCAAAATTGCAAACCACTCCACCGTTGTATCGAGGTGGTGGATAACTTTGGTGGTTTACAAAATGACAGCTTAACCTCAAAAAACTAACAATTTTCTTAAGCGGTCAAAGAAATGGAGAAATCAATAGAAATAAATTCAAAATGTGGTAACAAGGTATTGACGGCACTATTAACAGCGTAAGAAATTGGAAAAATTTCAAGTGGAACTATCAGATGAACTGCTAATAACAACAATCAACTTAGAAATAGATTGTCAGTGGTCAGATGATTTAAATAACAACTGCGTTTTTTTATGTGCCACTGATGACTCCAACATGTCGTTGCAGCGGAGACTGACGTCATTCAACCAATGGTGAATGAATGATGTAAAAAAACGTGACTACAATCTACGTCAGTAAACGTCAACTTCACAAATGAGTCATAATTAGGGTGTTGCAAATAGCGACTTCCGTCGCATTTTCTTATACAGCTAATGAGTGACAAGACTCCTTCCTGTCTGTTTTATGTTCTAAGGTACCGAGTGTCAAAAACGTTACTTTAGTCACGAGTTTTCTGAGTATGAAACGAGGGATCAAAGATGTTTTTGATACTAGGTACTTACTATACTTTTTCTTCGCTCGCAAAAACATAATTATATTCCATTATTTTTTCCACTACTAGCTGTGAAGTTGACAATTATTGCTTCTTCTAACTAACTGAGAAGTTGAATTTCTATATTAATGGTTAATAATTTTCTATTATGAACCCAGGTCAATAATGGACAAATTCAAATATTTAGTGAATTCAGGGAGAGTAGTTCAAGGAAAACTAGTGCAACATAATTTTGTATACCCAGAAGATTGTCTTTAACATATTTGCTGCTTGAAATTACCTACAAAGATGAAATTATTTGAATAAAAATGCCATTAGTTTAAAATTCGCGCTAAACCAATAATGACTGATGACATAACGAGTACGTTCATAATATATCGAAGACTGACAGTGTACTTGTCAGTCAGACGACGGAGTAAACGTTTCTCGAGGTGCGTTTGTGGATTATATTTAATTTTTCTCTCAAATTTGGCTGGTAGTGGGAAAAATTGCCCCTCGCGAAATAATCTTGTTGCTCAGTCAATAATAATTGTCTTCACCACCTTGGTGTATAATATACTATTATCATACATTAATGACCTCCATTAATGCATGATTTCCATTAATCAACGATTTTTCTATAGGCAACCCAACGTACATCTCAAACATTATATTTTTATTGACAGCTACCTGTGGTGTAGTCGACCAAACATGCATTTCAATGTCATTATTTGTTTGTAACAGTAGATACTCACCTATGAAACAAATAAATATTTGAATTTTTTAAATATTGAGAATAATGAATAAAACTTATACTGTCAACGGAAAAGCTTTGTAACTAACACGAGTATTAAGGGCAATTAGCAATCTCGAACATTAACGCTCTCGATTGTTAGCGGCCCTCATTAATACACTTGTAGGTTTATAGTTATTTACGTAATTAGTGGGATATGGACATTATTAACGCACGCATGTGAGGTTTGCACGACGAGGCCGTGGGATTAGTTATCTCATCAATTTGTCAAAGTTGAATGAACAAAAATCTATATAAATGAGTTCAAGCGAAGACAATATACTTCCGGATATTGAAAATGCAGATAACAGTGTTATTTTATATATTTAATTCTGG
>CAJUYI010002892.1:0-27309 GCA_910591695.1 Galerucella pusilla | reverse complement strand
CGAATTCGGATGGTACTTGTAATATGGGGTGTAGGTGTTCACTAATCCAAATTTGTTGGCCAACTTCTGATGGATGATGTTGCAAAGTTGATTGTGCCTGCGTAGGTAATCAATGTTAGCTAAGGCTGAACATCCCGACGTAATGTGTTGTATCGTCTCTGTTGTTTGTTGGCACCTTCTGCACTTGTCCGTATCGATGTTTGGATCTTTCATGACAAATTTCTTGTAATTGTTGGTATTAATTACTTGGTCTTGAATTGCCATCATAAGTCCTCTGTTTCTGGAAATAATGTTCCATCAGATAGCCACTTATTTGATGCTTCCTTGTCGATATGAGGTTGATTGAGGTCGTGATGATGTCGACCATGAAGCGCTTTCTGAGCCCACTCCACCTGTTTGTCAGAATCTGTAACGATTTCAAGTCTCATATCAGGGCTCACAAGATTTAAGGGGGAATAGTTTTTATCTGCTTTTGCGACCATCTCATGCAATTCAGATGTTTCAGCCTTGGCAATGAAGAATTCTTGGAGTCTAGATATTTTTTATTTCCACTCTCCAAATTTTATTAATGTTAGTGTAGCCGTTCAAAAGATACGAGGGGGGGAAGGGACTTTTGAATATTACTGTATGGTTATGTTTATAGTAGTTACTGTAAAATATCCCGTAACCTCTTGTCAGTATAACATCTAGCTAGTTAATCTCTTTTTGAGATATCTGATATCTTTGCAATAAAATTGGTGTTAAATTGAGTAATTATTTGTTAAATAAACCAGATTATTCATCTAGTCTGTTTAATGATCCCAATCTGCAAGTATGATTTTTGACATAATGAAGAATAGTTGTTAAATCATCGACAACATCCAAGATATTCACCAGTTCATCTCGTTAAATTTGATATAACTTATTCATAAAGTAGGTACTGAGATGCAAAAAAATTGGAATATAGCTTAGAGGAATTTGAAATTTTAACAAAGAGAAAAAATATATATCATTGAGATTCTACTGTCAAACGGCGTCTTCCCTGTTCAGGTAATTACCCAGTTTATTTTTTGTGGCGAAACGTAAAGGCGCGTCCCCATTATGCCGCGATTTTCTGTTGGCAATGCCAACTGGCAAAGCCAGCGGATGTAAAAATTTCTGCGTATGTGTTAGATTCAATTAGTTTAGTCGTACAATGTTCACAAGACAGGACTATCTAGGTATAGATTAATCAGATTGCTAACAGTGGTTGGCATGTCACCACTCTCCGTTCTCGTTAGCTTCAACGATTATCATTGGCATTGCAAGTGGCGCCAGTTTTATGACGTAAAACTGCATCTTGACAGTCACCAGCAATTGCGACGCGACTACCTTACAGAATACCAACTGCAACTGATTGCGCGACCGTTGTGCAACGGTTGCTACCTGCGGCTGGCGTCTACAACGGCTCTACTGATTGTCATATTGTGGACGCGCCTTAACGTTGACACTAAACAATATTACTTAGTTTAAATTTATCAACAAAATATAACTTCTTTTAAACTGTTCTCAAGGTTTTATGATTGCTCCTTCATTTCGTTCGTTTCCTTATGACTGCAAAACTGTTGTTAATCATGTAAATAGCTCCAACCATGTATAAATTCAAATATTGTCTAGGTAATGTAATTTGAGAAATCACATATTTGGTATATAGCGTAGTTGAACAGTTAAAGTGGCTTGTTTAGGAGATTTATCGTTCTGAAGTTTCCTTACTTTTATAGTTGTTAAGGAAGTTATACTTCTAACATTTTATGTCTGTTTCTGTAACTTTAAAATAGCTATTGTAATATATTCTTTAGCGTGAGGAACTTTTAGATATGTAACTGAGACAAGACCTAGAAATATTTCGATGCATTCCCACTTACCAAAACTTAAAATCATCATAAAGGTTTGAGAAAAAATTTAATATTGCAAAATCAATTTAATTGCAAATTCAAAGGTTACTTTTATACGAACTAGTATATGATGTATAGTTTTTAATATAGATATCGCAATGAGCATTTTTTGTTTGATTTTTTGGAAATATAGGGATGTCATCAAACTGCTATGCCAAAAGATCCAATAAAAAAGCTTGATTACTTTTGAAAATATATTACATCGAGTAACCGGAGTTATTAACATATAAATTGATGAATTTCAACTGAAAAGATAAATTACATCAGTAGCCAATGACTCATGTAGGCTTCATTACTTCTAATGGATGTCGTTTTCACCATCAAGTTTCATGTCAAACACAAGTAGAATATTTCTATTTCCCAAACCCAAACTGAATAATAGCCGCTACAGCGGTCATTGTAAGTCTTAGAATTTTCAGTAGTTATAACCCAAGGACATTGATAATTGTTCGAAAAAATTTTATGACAGATTTCGAAAGCTTGTTGCTTGGAAACAGACCGACGTCGTAAAAAGTTGTCATAAAATGTTTAGCAAAATCGAAACAAATCAATATGTGTACATAGCAACGTGAAAACAGACCGTGGTCTGTTATCAGTAGTAATAACCCAAGGGCATTGATAATTGTTCGAAAAAATTTTATGACAGATGTCGAAAGCTTGTTGCTTGGAAACAGACCGACGCCGTAGGCGGAGGTCTGTTGCCTATAAGCAACAAGCTTGAGAAAGTTGTCATAAAATTTTTGAGCATTTATCAATGTCCGAGGGTTATTCGGTTAGAAAATTTTTTGCTTATTATAGAAAAAGAACAGATCTTAAACAATTTATCTAAAGGTGCAATTAACAAAGGAACAATTAGAAAAGTTAAATGTGACATTTCGAAATATTAAATATTTGAAACTTCAAAGTCGAAATAAATCAATATGCATCCATAGCAACGTGTGAAAACAGCCCCAAGGTCTGTTTTCAGTGTAATGTTGACATGATTGGGTGAAATTGTTCATATGATCAAAAATGAGGAAATTTGATTAGTTCTAGGAACTGTCAAAAAATTTTCAGTGTAATGTTGACATGATTGGGTAAAATTGTTCATATGATAAAAAATAAGGTGATTTGATTGGTTCTTGGAACTGTCAAAAAATTTTCTTAGTGATTGTTAAAATCACTAATGGCACACATTTGCAAATTTGATGTAAAAGAACAATTAAATTATGGATGTCGTTTTATATATAAGTAAACATTATCAAATAATCTTTAAATATTCAATATCGTCTGTTTTTGTTTGGTGTAAATAAGTGGCAGCCACGGCTGAAAGATTAATAGTCTAAGATCCGGCTGCAGGATTAGTGCGCTCATCTGTTTTTTGCTGAAAACCAAATTTTTATGTATATTTATAATTAGAAGAATATATATTTACCAGGTTGCCTATCAAAATTTGGCCGCCAGTAATTTTAATTGAATTATTTTTAATTTATTTTTGGGAAAAACTTTCGTTCACTTGTTTTTTGAATAAAATTACGTCTACATCACGGTAATTTATATGAAGATTTCTAGTTATTTACGTAATTAGTGGGATATGGACATTATTATCGCACGCATATCACACGTGTTACGTACAAAATTTTATCTTCAACTGTTTATTAGTATTATTAACAGTACCTATAATATAAAATTTGAAAAAAATTTCAATCCAACGTATTTTTAATAATATTGACTGCAAACATAAGGTACTGTGTATCATATTTTATGACCATAGCAACAAAGACAAACAAGGCTGTGAGAAAAAAATAAATTAGTTATGTCATCAAATTTTCAAAGTTGAATGAACAAAAATATGTAAAAATGAGTTCAAGCGAAAAAAATCTCCTTTCGGAAATTGAAAATGCAGCTTCCAGTGTTATTTTAAATATTTAATTCTGGTATTAATATGTTTCTAGATGCTTATTACCGCACTAGTGCGGTAATATACGTCATTATGACATTAAAAATAGTGTCAAATCGTACCCGTTACATGACAGTTGTAGATAAAAAAAATTACGGTTGCCGTTGCGCAACTGGCCGCACCTCTTCGCAGCCAGGTGTAAACAGGTATGATTTCGATAGACTTATACGTTCATGACGTTTATTTATTATTCATATACCAAATTAAAGCTAATTTTTTCCTATTCACTATTATATATGGTTGCCCAATTAAGTCCGCCCGCAAAGGATTGCTGGTAGAGTGAAAGAGAGTTAGTGCGTAACATCATTTATCAGACGAAGATAGCGATTGCCGACTGTACGACGCTTATGCTTCTTTGACGAATCCTACTGACATCTTCAATGAAACCAAAATCGATGCAGTCCAGGAGTTTACGTGCCATATGTATGGACTCCCGAAGTGTCAAAGTGTAAATTCCGCAAGATTTTTATTATTTAACAAAATGTACGCTTCAAAACAAAATAATGAGAAATTTATGAAAATAATTAGAGGTTTGGACTCAACGCACATTCCACCGTGTTTAAAAATTGTTATGGACAATCTTTATTAATTCTATGTGGTTAAATGCCACTGAACCGGACTGTATCAAGTGGCGCCCGGAAAATAATGGCTGTTTGCTATTAGATGGTTTTCTAAAACCAACATGGTTCCTGGGAGACTCAAATCCAACGCAAGTTAAGAGTGTGCTATGTGATACCGTTGATTGATAAGTTTCATCAATCAACAATCTCAGATTTTTAAATAAGAGTTACAGAAATATAAGATCCATTTTCAAATTTTTTATTTTAACATGTAACAGATGATTAAATACTTGAACAAAATCTGATAAAATTTTCAAACAGTACTTTTAAAATAAAATATTCTTTTACTTAAGTCACCTTGGTTTTATTTCTTAAATCAATATTAAATATATTAAATCAATATTAATTTTTTGTTCTAATTTTTAAATTTGTGATTTTGAAAAGGAAGACATATTTTTGGAGTATTTATTAAGTCATCTCTATTACTCCCTGGTGGTTGAGAACACATTCGACGCATGCTAGATGGCTTAAATAAAGTTACGCGCTAACTCTCTTTCACTCTATCGTAAATATTTATCATTTTTAACAATCAGCAGCCCTTATGTGCGGGCTGATTTAATTGGGCAACCATATATGATAATTAATAGGAAAAAAATTAGCTTTAATTTGGTATATGATCAATAAATAAACGTTATGAACGTATAAGTGTATCGAAATCATACCTGGCTGCGAAGAGGTGCGGCCAGGTGCGCAATGGCAACCGTGATTTTTTAATATCTTCATATAAATTACCGTGATGTAGACGTAATTTCATTCAAAAAACAAGTTAACGAAATATTTTCCCAAAAATAAATTAAAAATAATTCAATTAAAAATACTGGCGGCCAAATTTTGATAGGCAGCCTGGTAAATATATTCTTCTAATTATAATTATACATAAAAATTTGGTTTTGAGCAAAAAACAGATGAGCGCACTAATCCTGCAGCCGGATCTCGTACTATAAAGTTTATTAATTTTTAGAACAGTAAACTAATGGATGCCATTGATTTTTATCCAAATTTTATTGAAACTGAAAGTGTATAATATGTCAAAAGCGCTCTTATCGTGTCGGTTCAAAGGTCACTCACCATATGTATCAATTCAGAAGACACAGAGCTTACCAAAATGTGAGATTACAAATATACCCGGAGAAAATAATGATGGTTGTTGTTTCATGCACACTTTGAACTGTCAAAGTCTGTCATTTAAATAAAAACTTCGCTTGTGGAAGATTTTTTAGAAACGCTCAAAACTAAATACATAATATCCTTTTTTCTCCCGTCAAAATTGCATAAGTCTGTCTTATTCATCTTACGGATTTTTTTTGAAAGTTATGATTTAACGCAATAAAAGAAAACAAAAACGGTGAGTATGTCTCTGTTGAATCGTATGAACCACATGATAAGACTGCATTTGACTATACCATGTGTAATGGTAGTGTAAAAACAACAAGTACCTAACTACATTACTAAAAACACTCATAGGCTCCGTTTCACATAAGAAGAACCTACTTGAAGTTTGCCAACTGTCCTGCGCAGAAATCAAAATATGTCTTGTTTATCTATGTCGCCTCGTAAAGGGGCGTCCACACTATGCCGCCATTTGCCGTTGGCAAAGCCAAAGACTGTAGAAACGTCTACAAATGAGTTGGAATTACTTTAGTTTAGTCGCACATTGTTCACAAAATAGGACGATCCTGGTATAGATTTACCAAATTAATAACCTTCTCGTGCGTTCTGTCTATTTGCAAGCTTGCATGTGTCATGGGCTACCGGTCTATTATACACTGACAGTAAAGAACATCAGGTTACCAAAACAGACATATTTTCAAAAGTAATTATCCTTTAAACCAGTATTTTGATTTGGATGATTTTTTGTATAATGATGTTTAATTCGTCTGTAGCAATACTGTGGTTGGAATTATGGTGTAAAAGAGCTAAATATCTCCTGTATGTTCCTTGTGGCATTACTTATTCTTTTTTCTCTATTTTTTTTTGGAAATCCAACCACAATATTATGCTTTCATATTTTTATTTATTACGACGTTTCGTTAGTGTTCCAGCTACCGTTGTCAAGATGAATTAGTTTTTAAACAATTTTTGGTCCCTATCTGACACACCGAAAAAAATTTCACAACTAGATGATCAATAATATTTTAAAAATTTGAAAATATATAAAATATAAAGATAAATGAGGAGACGTTTTTTGAAACACCCTGTAGGATGCAACAACTGCAATGGGGGTGTTAACCTGTACCGAAATTTAGTACCATGCACGTTATTATCTCTGTTAGTAAAGAAGCTATAGCCTTCAAACCCAGTGGTCTGAAACAGAACTAATTTTCGTTCATAAAATCATCAATCGCTACGTAACTTACCTCCGACAATGACGTTATTGTGATGGTGATCTGGGCCCACTTTTATTTCTGTAAAACAAAATAAAAAAATTGACATATATAATGATTTCATTAAGTTTTAAGAAAAATCCTTATTTTAAAATTCTATATTTTTCTCCCCAAAATGTGAAACTTAAATTCCATAGTTCTTATTACGAAATTTACTGTAAACAATTATTTACTAGAAGCAGGTTATGAGAATGTGATGGACGGAACATGGCTGAACGAAAGGTAGGTGCACTGTAAAAAAAAACATGGGTCTAATAAGACATAAGAATATGGAAGGACATTCCACAGGGCTACCTGCACCAATCGGCAGGGGGCGTAGGTAAATTATCATACATATTGGAATTGAGCACGGTTTTGTCGAAGATGGTTTGTTGCAATAATAGGGTACAAGCATAAATTTTGCTATTGGTGGGAATTGACGCTCTATCAGGTCCCCCAACACCTTGTAGGTATGCCTATTTTTTTCAAAAAAATATAAACTTTATTTTTAAAACGACTTTAAGAATCATAAAATTTGAATGTCCGCCAAAACGCGATTTACGTCATAAAGATTGCTGCCCCATTGAGTGACATCATTTGTTTACGTTCTTATTCGTGTATCACGCTCTGAGGTCTTCTGACCTAATTTGTTTCTGAAAGCTTTGAAAATGGATGAAGCCGAAAAAAACAACTTTGTACTCCAAGTATTGCATTGTTCCACTGTGTAAATTAACGTCTATTAAAACTCCACACAAAATATTTGTTACTTTACCTGGTGGCGCAAGCAAAAATACACTTAAGAGAAGGGCATTATGGTTGCAAGCTATGCGTCGAAACAAAGACGATATTTGGACAAATACTACTACTTTTGTTTGTGAAGACCATTTTAATGTAAGTATCTACTTCTTTGCTGGTAATTTTTATTCTTAAACAGTTTGAGGTTATGTACCTATATGTCTAGGAATCAACCATAAAAACATCATTTTCTTACGACCACACACCGAAATATGGTTGGTTTATATTATATAAATAATACATAGTTTAAATCGTACTTACGAAAATGCTTTAACTCCTTTTATTTCCTCTGCATTAAAGCAGCTGTTTGACTTCATGAATTCAAGCAGCATAAATGAGTCTACTTTGGGCAAGTTATCAGTTTGTGCTTTCACAAAACCTTCGCTAGCCATATCTTTACTCACAAAATATGAAAGAATCGTCACTGAACACTGAACTAGTGAATAAAATATATTCTTCTAAAAGTTATAAAATATCCTCGGAAATATCGAATATTTATGTCCATTTTCCACTTCACGTTGACTTTTATAAATAAAAAAAGCATACACAAACACGTAATGGTCTCAAACAAACATATAAATGATATTTTTACGTCGATGAAGCAATTACTAGTTGATTAAAATACAATATAAACACACAACTACACATAACCTAATGCAATACCGGCCATATTGACATAAGTAAACACAAGAGATATGACATCACACGTATCATCGGTAGCGTTCGGAGATCCTCGGGTTGTGGTCGGAAAGAGCATTGAAATTTGAATTTTATTTTAAAATTTGGGAGTAATTTCCAATGGAAACTGGTTTATTCCCTATTATTAGTAATTTTTGATATCATATTTACTATTATAAATTAATATCCAAGCAAAATATGAAATATGCGTGTACTCTATTCAAGTCGACAAAAGTTTACCATGAGAAAATGAGAATGAATCTGTTGAGGACTACTTTTCCAAAATGATAGAGCTGTTGCCTGCTGAAGCCGTTATTGTGAAGGAGCTACCATTACAGGCTTAAGGAGCCATTGCCAATATTGAAATGTTAAAAAGCATCTACATATTTTGATTGTTTAGTGGGTTACATCAGAAAGATCTCCCACATACCGTCTAGCTGTCTAACTACCCCCCTAATTAAAATTGATCTTTACCCTTGTGCAATTCTCTTTGTACATGTATGGTTAATATGTCCCAGAAGTTTGACCAATTTAAAATTTATAGTTTTCGAAAAATTATGGCTTAAAGTAAAAAGTTATTTTTCATAATTTTGTATTTTTTACCCTTTCTTTCAAAATAAATCCGAAAATATTAGAGGTACAAGCAAAGTTGAAAAACGAAATTGTAGCTTTTTTTATGACAAAAATTTTCCTGTAAGTAGATTTTTTGTACAGTTGATATTTGATGAGATATAGCCGTTTAAAACGTCTATTCACGCACGAGCACCACCTTTTTTTAGCCCTTCAACCTCACCCCATTTAAAAACGAAAGGGTCTAAAGAGATTTAACTTACAGATCCTTGTAGTTCTTGAAAAACCCTACAAAATCGTTTTTGAATAAACTTTCTATCATCAAAAATGAAGGAAATACGTTAAAAAAACCAATCGATTTTTTTTTCGAAAAATTCCAATAGTATAGTATAGTACACTTGGAAGCATAATAATATATAAAACCGGTTTATTCGGCAGTGGGGCGTTATATATACGGAATGTTTCGTGTTCTTTTTTTGAAATACAATAGGAAAGAAACATCTGTTCATGTGTCAAGGTGTGTGAGTGTGTATTTTTTTACATATAACACTAATAACAGTGGATTTTTAAGGGTTGAAAAAGTATGAAATTGTATTTTGAAATGCTACAAATTCATCATTTTACTAATTCAAACCAATTTTCACCTATCTTAAGATTTATAATGCTATTTTTTTTATTTTTGACATTCAGGGGTAGTTTTCACCCCTAAGAAACACTCAGGGTTTGTCGGCATGACATGATATATAAAGCAGAGGGTAAGTTGGGCCTAATCCCAAATTTTTATGCAAATCAATCAGAGGCGAAATCATTTATTAATTATTTATGATTTTTTTCACATTAAGCTGTAACAGGGGCTGCTTTTTAAGGGTTGAAATATTATGAAATTGTATTCCAAAGCTCAAAACAATCATTATTCAACTTATCCAGACCAAATCTTACCCATTTTCAGGTTAAAAATGTTATTTTATGATTTTTGACAAATGAGGGTAGTATTCACCCCTAAAAATCGTTTAGCGCCCTTCGGTTCGATATAGATATTGAACCTTTGGCTATCATCTACCTCCTGTTAAAATTTCAAGTCAATCCATGCTGGACGAAAAAATTGCGAGGTTTTACCTTTTTTTGAGCTTCATTCCCTGTACTAATAGAGCACGTAACCGATATTTTGAAAAGTACAAAGATTTCGAAAGATTTGAGTTAACAAAGTCGACAGTTGTACCTATTTTAAGACAAATAGGATATCGCCTGGCTTGTAAAAATAGGAGTGGAGCCATACAGATAATGGAGAAATTATTGTTAACCATAAGATTTTATATGCATTCAATAATGAATTTTTTTTTCTTTCCCTTTTTCCTCATCACCACTGGACGGTTCACACGACCAAATTAGTAAATGTCACTCTGACATTTAACGTATCTGGTGAAAAAAAAAGAAATAATAAAAATAAAATAATAAACAGCAAAGTCAACTTTGAAAATATTTGTGAAACCATCACTTTACCAGAGTTAGACAGGACACTACCAAAAAGCTTCCTATTTATGAAGGCGACTTTACTAACATATTATGAAACCAACCCTAAAACAATCAGAGTTGTCAAAATTAATGTGTCGAAATATCCACGATGAAATTTAAAAAACGTCATAATTGAGAAATAAAAAAAAATATTGTAAAATGAACAAAGAACAATTCAGTTTTGGCGATACTTTTAAAATCCATCCAATAAAAACACAAATTAAAATACCTAATAACAATGGCCTCGATAATTTCCAAGAATTTCGGCGCTTATATGGTCCTTTGTTTACTAACAAATCTAATCAAAGCAGAAAACTCCTTAATAGTAAATCAATCACAGAAGCTCGACCTCTAGTTGAAATTAAAACCATACAGTTAGAAATGCCAAGGTTTGGATCTGAAAGTGCTGTGATCAAGCCCAAGCAAAATAAAGCAAAACCGGAAAAATCCGTCTCTAAACAGGTAAAAACTAAAACTAAAGAAAAATGCGTAGCGACATCATCGCATGCACTAGTCAAAAAACTGTCACAGATGGAACATTCTTTGAGAAAAGATCCTAAAGTAGTAATACATCAAACTGCTTCTACTATACTCGATATAACTAATAAAGAGTTAGAAGTGGCGAACGAGCAGCTAGCACAAATTAAAAAGTTGATTGAACTGAAGCAAGTTCAAACTCAAACAACTAAACCACCTTCTCCATCCAATAGCCACAAAATTAAAAATAATAGACATAAAGTTTGTCACCAGAAAAAATACTTGAACACTTTACAATCTATGCAAAAAAAGCTGTCCGAGATGGAGAAAAATTATTTCAAAAAGCCGCAAGTGTTGTATAAAAGCGTGAATGATACTTTCACTCAATTTTCTAAAAGCGTTGAAACCATATTTCCGCGACAAAAATTATCAGATGAAGAGGAACTGGATCAAACTTTGAAAGTAGCCATATCCGAATTGGAAGATATTGTTAACACTGATATATCGAGTAAATTTGAAAATTTTCCAAAATACACCGATGAAAAAGAAGAAGTTACGCTAGAATCTAAAGAATTGGTAAGCGATGAATCGTTGCTGACTAGTAGTTTCGATATAGACAAAAATGTCACTACTGTTGATTCAGTCGAAAAATATTTCAATCAAATTCATAATGAATCATTGTTTAAAAAGTCTGAACGAACTAGACTTTCTCCGTTCTGCCATTCTTCGGATCATTCTAAGCCAATAGAAGATTTCTTAGCTGGCAAGGATCTCGATGAAACATCTTCGAAATCTTCGTTATCTCCCCGGCAAGAACAGATGAATCATGTTAAAATTGAACACGTTTTGGCAAAGGATTGGTCTGGCGATCATGGGGTGAATGTCAACGGAAATTGCTTGGAACAAATACAAGAAGAGAAAGACGTTGAAAAGTTTATGGAAACACTGGATTATAACGTGGAGAAAAGTGATATACCTTTAGCATATTCCTTCAAAAAGCAGTATTCTGATCAGCTTGAAAAAAACGATTACTTATCCAAAGTTATTGATGTATCTGAGAAACGGTTATGTAGATATCGCAATTTGAAGCAAGACGTCATAGATGTTAATGCCTTTTGCAACACTCTTCGTGATATAGTCACTACAGACGACGAAGAAGAAGATAAAACAACAGAAGTACCTAAAAATGAGTGTGAGGTAGAAGATAATATTAATGAGGAAAGTCAACTTCAAGAATCCGTAATGAAGTCTTGCTATTTAATGAAGGAATTCAACATAAAACCGAAAGTTTTTAGAGAAGAGAGCTCTCTGTTTTGTAAGAAAAATAAATTTTATAAAATGACTGAAAGGTGTGCAGCGTCAGGTGATAGAAATACGAACAATTTGTTAGAGAATATTCAAAAGGCCTTGGAAAATTCAGTTTACGCAGTCGATACGAAGCATTTCAGTAAAGTATGTGAGTCCAATGTTGTTAAATAAATGTTTGTTTGTTTGGAAAATATCTTTATTAAGTATTCTCATCGATGAAAATATCGATTTTTTTTTCAACCAAACATCGAAAATTATATTTTTACTGTTTCGACCCTTGATTTGTGGAATCAGTACGGTAGGGGTCATTTTAGACCAAAAGTACTTAGCAATACGGCTGTTTTTTTTTCATAAGTACCTTAAAGTATGTAGATTAATATAGAAAAAAGTTTACCAGTCTATCTATTTCCCAAATTCAAAAAATAAATCAAAAACAAAAATCAATTTACAGGATAAGGTTAGTAGTATGGTTGAAATAATACCCTTCTTGGTGTGCGTCATCGATTGTTAATGTCTTTCTAACACATTACGTAGGAAGAAATGGAAAAAAGGCAGGTCTGTGATTAATCCTAATCAAAATATCACAATAATGAACCACTTAAATGTATTACAAACGTTAACCCTTATCTTGGACTTACAAAAATTTGATTGGTTGATGTTTAGATTACGCTCAAGCTCAACCTATCAATCGAGAGTTTAAAATACTATGAAGGCGTTACTTTCGTAGCGGCAATAAGTCTTACGACTTTTTCTACTGTCACACTGACAGTTCTTGACAGATCTGTACTTAGTTGTTTACGGTCAATTATTATTTATGAAAAGTGAATATTAATCTTATTGTTTTATTTATATGAATAATACAAAAATATGCATGAATACACGGAAAAACATAAGTATTTTGAAAGTTCTCAAGTATTTTCAGTTAGAAAAAGAAGCTGGTAATTATTAATTGCATAGCCTTTTCGAATTTGGCTAAATACAATCCTGATAATCTTATTTATCAAATTTAAGGTTAGCTATTTATGTCAAAATAGCAAATAAAATAAACGACATGCCAAAAACCCGGATATACGTCACAATCGATGACGCACACCAAGAAGGGTATTATTTTAACATTAGTTAGATAAATAACATACGATAATTTACAAAAAAAAACTATCACAATATATAAGGAAACATTACAATAATTATGTATGCTCAAACTACATATATATCATAAATTGAACTAGCACCAATGGGAATCAAAATATAGAATAAAAGAGAAAAAAAAGTCATTAAAAGCTGTTTCGCATCTAAGATAGATTTAGGTTTCTAAACAATAACGTCCAATTGACAATTGGCTGCAGTTTAAAATGTCAACAGATTTTTCTATATCAGAATAATTTTCAATTAGAAACTGTAGAGGTGAAGATTTGTATATATTAGTTCGATGAGTTCGTTGAAAAACAGTTGATTATTTCGGGAATTAAACCTAGGAACATGATAATCTAACATGGCAACTAGATCACTACAGTCTTTTTCGATTTTTCTCAATATTTCGTGCTGGGAGGAAGGTGAAGAAGAATGAAGAATACCAGCGTGTAGGGTAGGTGTTTTGCAATAAAAAAGGTCTCTAGCGTTTTTTTCGTCCGAGCAATGGTTTGTCGGAAAAAAATTCGGTAAACTAAGTATGTGTTCCGCATCCGCGCGACTGCTGCACGGCGGAAGACCTACACTTTCTGAATGGCGGAAAAAAATATAAACATTCAATCAGAATTTTTTTTAAATTTTTGGTAAGAGTCAAGGTTGTGAATAATAAATAAAAGGTAATGAAATAATGTTTTCATATTTTTATTGGAAAAAGTTATGCAAAAAATTATATCTTAATTATATCATTCATTCATTCATTCATTCAAACGTGTGGGTTGTGCTCAACAGCCCGGGCACTTGACCTAAGTCATTGTACCATTCCCAATGTTATCTACTTCCACTCCAAAAGTTTCGTGTCCTCTATATAGGCCACTAGCTTATTTGGGGGGATTTTAAGTAGTTCTGATGGTTGTATAGTTTCCTTTCCAAAATGCTTCTGTCTGAGTCCTTCTAAGTTCTTACATGAGCAGAATATATGAATAGGTGTTTCATCCCTTAGTTCGCACTTCCTACAGAAAGGTTCACTGACTATTCCCATTCTGTACAAATGTTTCCTTAGAGTGCAATGTCCAGTAACCAGGTCGGTTACTGTCTTCAAGTGTCTCTTGCTCAGTTTCAATAAACTGGTTGAGAGTTTAATTATATCTTAAAATTATATATCAATTATCTTTTACACCGTTTCACTATATCCATTTTGTTCGTTGGATATTCATCTTTATAGTACAGGAGTTTCAAATTTTATTTTGAAAAAATAAAGAAGATTCCTACCCGAATCTATAAAAATTGCTATTTTCGCATAAAATACAAAAAATCATTGAATTCAAAAATGTATGTGATATAATTAAATCTGTGCTTATATATACTTGATTTCAGAAGTTTCTCCAGCATTTTCAGCATTTTCACGCAAACCCCATTAAAATGTCTTAAGTCTTATTGAAGTTACAGTACTTCGAGATTCCTAAAATATACAAGATAATGAAAAGTGCCGAATTTCGTTATTAGAAAAAATTAATTATCCGTAAATTTCATTCATGGATTGGACCTCCTAAATCACAGTTTCCATCCTTCGAAGAATTGTTTCAATGCCACCTTATTATATAATATATTTTTTATTGAGATTCTTGGTTTTTGATTAGAATATAATATTTATATTATATTTGAGTAATTTGCTAAAAATGATTACCTACGTGATGTGACAAAAAAAATGCCATCTTAAAGCTGACACTTCCCTTTTCAAACGCCCTATTACAATAAAATTATTTATATATTACATTATAACTGTACAATAGTTTATAATGTACTCCGAAGCGCTTCAGAAAATAGAGTCGCGCGGATGCGGAACACATACTTATGCCCGGTTGCACCAGCTAAAAAACAGTCCGTTCAATCGGCCGATCAACCGTAAATCGTAGCTTTCGTGTTGCACCAACCAAAAGCTGTCCGTTAATCGATTGATTTTACGGATAGAATTAATTGACCGTTTTCGGGCGATAATTGCAAATACGGACCGTTTTTGGTAATAACCTCGCTATTTTTCTAATGACATTTGTTTGATTTTGTGGAGTTTGAACGGATTCGGCAATATTTTCAATATTATTTATAGGTGGTATCAAATTGCGATTGAAACATTACGGAAAATTACACATTACACAAAACACCGAGATGTGATCCATTCAATTTATTTAACAAAAAACAATTTAAAGCAAGATACTGTTTCTGTAAAGAAACAGTAAACCAGCTATGGTACCGAAAAAAATAATGGAGTGACTTCTATGAATCAATTATTAATAACGTTAAGAGGTACTATGCCACAGATTGATTTCAACAAGTGCTCGGTGATCATATTATTAACATACATAAAAGCACAGTGTGTAGAATAGTGCATCGAGTAGGGTACTACATTAATCATCATTAATTAATTATCAAGTGCAATGCCTAGAACAAATGAAGAAATTGGTGTGGTAAAACAGCAGTTTAAAAGTTGCTATATTTCCTGGTGTTGTCTGAGTAATTGACTGCACCTATATATATAAAGATTTTGTTGATAGAAATCGTAAGGGCTGATTTTCCATCAATGTGCAACTGATTGGTGATATGAAATTGAAGATTCTAGATATAGTAGCAAGCTATCCGGGATTTGATAGGCAACAGAGGGTACATGTTCACAAACCACTTAATGACACCACTGGGTAACCCCTGAACACAATCCCAAAATAATTATCAAAACTCACATATTAGTATCTACTAGAAATGATATTGAAATAATGTTCGGAATTTGGAAACGACGCTTTCCTGCTTTATCTGTGATAATGCAAATATAGGTTGAAAATGTATTAAGGGTAATCATTGGCACATCTGTATTACACAATTTAGCAATAGAAAACGATAACATTTTTGAAATTGATTGGGATCAACATATTGAAAATAAAATTGAAGCTGAACATCAAGATTCTGAATTGGAACGAAATGGGAATGCCATTTGATTAACACTTTTCTTTGAAATTCGAATGTAACAAATATATTTTGAGCTAACTTCAATTATATATAATACAAATGTAGTATTACATAAATTAATTACAATTGAAGTAAATTTGCAGCCATACTTATTTTTAAATTCAATTTCTCTTCTTTCTTCTTTCCATTTTATATTTCATGTGACATTGACAATACGTATAATGTAGGGTTATAATTCAAACGCTCACTTCACTTCACATTCAACGGTCGGTTCAAATACCAACTGTATATTTTTCTGGCGCACTTGCTATTTTGAAAAATCGGAGAATCATAGATTAATCGGTCGATCAACGGTTATTGTATCGACTGTTTTTACGGTCGGTTGGTGCAACCGGGCATTAGTTTACCGAGTTGTTTCCGGACAAACCATTGCTCGGTCGAAAAAAACGCAGGAGACCTTTTCTATTGCAAAACACTTCCCCTGTTTGGTGGTATTTTTTTCTACCTTACTCCCAGCGCGAAATATTGAGGAATTTCGGAAATTTTTTTTTTTTAATTTGGGAAATCGATTGAAGGGTGAACTTTTTTCATATCAATCTACATACTTTGAGGTACTTATGAAGAAAAAAATCGGCCGTATTGCTAATTTTTTGTAGTTATGACTCCTATCGTCTGGCCTATCATATTTCTATTTTAAATGAAACTTCTAGTTTCATTTAAAATGGGAATAAAATAGCTATTCAAACATTTAGAGATAAATGAGATATTTATCACTAAACTTCAAGACTGTTCATGGAAAATTATGAATGGAAGATATTTTTTCAGTTAAAATCATTTATGGAAAGTTAATTCACTTACCGTATAACCTTAAAGTTCCTTCTGCTTTTCCTAAAGAATTTGTCGAGACGCAATTGTATGTTCCGCTGTCGCTAGCTGAAAAAGATCGTATCACTAGCCACATGAAAACTTTGTAGCCGCTTCTCTCTTCTTTTATCGAATACTTCGATCTGAAAAAAGAGGAAAAGTTAGTAGAGTTCATATAATACCCTTCTTAGTGTGCGTCATCGATTGTTAATGTTCTTCTAATACATTACGATGGAAGAGATGGAAAAAAAGGCAGGTCTGTAATTAATCCCAATCAAAATATCACAATGATAAACCGTTTAAATGTATTACAAACGATTATGCCAATTATGAAATTGGCTGGGTACAATTTAAACATAGCAGTTCTTCACATAGATCCACATAGATCCCGTATACGTAACGTAACGTAACGGAGATACGTGATTAATCAAAAAGAAGTATAAAGCAAAATGCGTTCGGAACGTAACCATAGGTACATAATATGTTTTAATATTTAACCTAAAAAATAGTGAGTACTATTACCTTGACATCTACTGAAAAATAGTCTTTATTAAAGTGACCTTTCGCGTTTCTTGGTCGTTTGGTCATCGAAAAACGCGAACACGAAACACCATAAAGCAATATTTTGCACGAGGATGAAATTTGCAGTACGAGCCGAAGGCAAGTGCTGCAATTCATACGAGTACGAGTACAATTAGGTACGTGTGACGGATTGATACGTTTCACGTAACGTAACGAAGCCCACAAATCGCTGCACATGCGCATTGTGATACGTACACGGATAGGATTTTTAGAACTGCTTTAAGTCCCTATTAAGTTTTGTCGTAAAATTATCCACCGCTGCATATTTTTCGAAGTTCTGACCACTAGACGATAACGATGTTCTTTTCCTATTGAATTCCACTTTAAGTATGTTTTTAAACTCTTGAATTTATTCGAACTCGAAAGTTTAATTCATGTTGGCGAGATATTACAAAGGAAATAGTTGAGGTAGTTCTTTTGCGACCTTCCAAGACGAAAACGATTTGTACGAATAATACATGCTGGACTGGTATTGTAAATTATAGATATATGATTTTTCGGTTAGGGAATCAATACTTTTGTGGATCTCTATAAGTCTGCAATGTCGTTTGAAAATGAAAAGTGTTTGGATTCAAAAGTTCCAAAGTTTTTGATAAATTGGGACCCCCTCGTATACTGAAATAAAACTAAAGGCGACATACACGATAGAAATATTCAAATGGAAACAACTGACATAAAACGAAACGCAAATCCGCATTTTTACTGCTTTTGATTGAAAGTCTCGTGTGCCGTTAGTCTTTGAGATTGGTTCTGCATTCGTCAAAAATAATTAATACAGACTGTCAACATTTCTGCATATTCAGCAATTCCCTTGGTGAAAATTGAAAACACGCATATTATTGAGGATGACTTTGAGTGATTTCCATTTGTCGCAGTTGACGTCTGTGTTTTGTAGTATTTACAGCGTGGCTTTGTTAATCTTTGTTAATTGAAATCATAAACGGAATATTAAAATAGGGATTATGTATTAACAAAGATTACAGAATAGAAATATTCTTTGGTATTAATAAACGCATCATTTCCCCCAATACATTGGAATGTATGTGTATGTGCGATTTTTGGGGTGACATTCACTGAGACCTGAAAGATCTATTGTGCCCCCTTACTTCTACTCAGCTTCTGAGGAGAGTCCTATTTACCGGAGGAATTTTAGGATGTCTGCAGGCTTCAACTTAGGCAAATGTTCCTCTTCTATCCAATAATCTCCCAGGTGCTGTGCTCTAGGATTCTGAAGTGCTGTGCAGTTGGAAAGTATGTGGATGGAGGTTTCTTCTTCCATTCCACAAAATCTGCATTCTTCTTCCTCCACTATTTTGAGCTTTTTCAGGTGCCCATTCAGGTGCCCATTCAGTGCCCATTCAGCGATCCCGTTAGGATCCCTGTTAAAACTCTTAGCGCAGTTTTACTTTGACTTATGCATTCTTTTGATCTTAACAGGTTGTAGTCACCCAGAAGAGTCTTTGATTGTATAAGCCCTACTAGATCTTTCCAATGGTCAGATTTTCTCTTTTTCTCGGCTTTACTTATTTCTTCCAATATTACATTGGGGCTGATTCCGCAAAAGGGTTCGGGCCTCCTCTTTGCTAGTTCATTTCCTTCTATTCCAGTGTGTCCTGGAATCCACAGTAAGGTGACTATGTTGTTCTCGCCTAGTTCATTGAGTTTGTCTAGGCATTCCCACACCATTTTGGAACTGATTACACAAGAGCTCATACATTGGAATGAAAAATAGTGATTATTTTTTCCGAATCATTTTCAACCAATTTCTCGATGTATAACCTGATCATTTTGGAGTACTTATAGTATTACCACAGTATACCAAACTTGGTATACTGTGGTATTACTACTGATAATGAACACACTTCCAAAAGTTGGAATGTTGGAAATTTGATAGCAAAAAAATATCTTGACGTCGTCAACAGCGGCGGAGAGAATATTTCATATTTTAAATATACCTGCCGGGTGGTATTAAAAAATACCATACAAAAAAGTCCTCTATACTGTATTTCCATCATATAGATAGCTGAACAGCTCATTATGAATTTAAAAACGTGTCTGAAACACTCCAGGGTGATTCAGATAATTAAACAGAATTGTAAGCTCTTCTTTATGTAAAGAAATAATCAATTAGCAACTTTCACTAGATTCTTCCTGTACAGTGAACCACAGGTTGCCAGAACAATACCATCACCACTCCAATATATTTAGAAGTAATAAATTTGCCGTGCGGCCACAGTTTTCGTCGCACGTCAGTTACTCTTCTAGTTATTGGAGGATGTGAGATCATCCAACTGAAACGTCATGGAGGCTGAAAAAGTTCTTCTACAGCCGAGGGATACATTAAAAAGTGCATTAATGATGAAAACGGAATAGAAAATCTTGGGTGAAGGTGAATCATCTAAATTGCAAACTTGAATCAGCAACAATGGCGGAACATACAAATTGTACTTCCAATTTTCATTCATCAAATTGAATAGATTTTCAAATATGTGAACCCCTCGATTGTAGAAAAACTCTTGAGTTTAATTCGATGGCAAATTCATTGTAGATTTCAGGAGATTGCTCTTGCGCTTTTAATACACCAAAAGTTATTATTTTAATATTGGGTACATTCGTTTATTTCTTGCAAGCAGAGGTAGGTATTATTTATATGCCGAGTTTAACCATTTTGAAAATAAATCTTTTCATCTCTATTTCTATTTCGTACACCTGAGAAATGTGCCGAGTACTGCCGAGTTGGTAATACCCCGTTTTCCACAATTTCATTTATAATATGATGCACTTTAATTCCCGCATATTACACACTAACATTGGTGACATACTCGAAACAATGCCAGTACAAATCAGGGTTAAATGGAACAAAACATAAATACTTGGTGAGATGTAATTCTTAGCACACTCCTTTATTCACAACCATATATGCAATGCTGTCATTACTAACGTCATTGAAGGCTAGAAAGTGTCACATTACACACCTCTACTTCCCGCCCTCTAAAATAATGTGATCGTTAATATTATCTATTTTAAATAAATATTTTTAATATTTAAAAATATAACACGTTGATGAATATTATAATACCTATTTCTGGAGGGGTACAATCCATCAATTCTTCATCGGAGGACATTGTTCTTAATTATTTATTATTCGCGAACATCGGGATATGAAGGTTGTAAATAAAATAGTATACACAACTCGGTAGGAGTTTCATTCCTGTCTCGAGATAATAGCTAACCTCTAGACCAGGGGTTCCCAACCTTTTTTTGTCTACTGCCCACTTTAAGAATAAATTATTTTTTAACGCCCCCCTTTTTAAACATACTTAAAAACCGCTAAGTACTTATAACTGATTATTGAAACGCAACTTTATAGTATTCGAACAGAGTATCTTTTATTGAAAATAAAACAAACATAATCAATTCTTATATAAAAACTAATGTGAAGGTTGAATTTGATGCTGTTCAATAAGTTTGTTGATATCAGGTTCCAATTTACTCAAAAACAGCCGCAAGTCGCCACGTTCGGTAACACGCAAACGATTTCTCTTTTTAGTAAGCAGCGTTGCCACAGCACTAAATCCACGTTCACACAAATATGACGATGGGAATGCTATCAAGAATCGTTGAACAATTGACCACAATCCAGGGTACAATTGCGGGATCGGTTTTTGTAGCCAAAATTCTTGATATCCATTTTTGAACTTGATTTTTATTTCTTCGTTTGTTGTTAATTCTATAAGTTCTTCTTCCAGCTGAGGTGACATTGCTGTGTTGACATTTGGAAACGGATCCAACACCCAGTCTGGTACTTCCAAGTTTAAAATGTCCTGGTATCGTTCGGTGAAGTCAATGTGGAGGTTTTCCAAATATTGGCTGCAAAAGCAGCAACGACATTTTTTGTTTTAATTAAATTTAGTCCATCGCCTTGCAGTTGAAGGTTCATGTCGTTGAACAATTTATACAGGTCTGTCATGTAAGCTATATCAATCTTTGATGTTATTAGCTTGTTGCGCAGTTCTGTATCTTTAGTTTCCAAGAACTCTATCACAGAGTCAAACAGGTTGTAAAATCGAATCAGACAATTGCCTCTTGACAGCCAACGAACTTCAGTATGAAGCAACAAACGGTTGAAATCTTCGTCATTAGTAACACAAAGCTGATGAAATAATCTATCATTCAAAGAGCTGCTACGGATTTTATTTACTGCTTTGATGACATATTGCAGTGATTGAAATAGTCGTTCACTTAAGTTTCTAGCAACCAGATGTTGTCTATGAATAACGCAATGTATAGCAAGAACATCTGGAATTTTATTTTTTAAGTACGCTATGAATCCTTTATGGCGCCCTGTCATAGCCGGAGCGCCATCCGTAGCAACTGATATAATATTTTTCGAAGGAATCTCTTTCTCTTCACAAAACTTTTCCAATTTATTTATATGGTTTCGCCTTTTGTATCTGTCAATAGTTCTTCATGTATTTTATCATCTTCAATAAACCTCACGTAAGATAGCAACAACGCTTCATTAGTTGGTAAAGTGGACTCATCGAGCTGAATTGAGACTTGACTAGTCCTCAGATGATTGCACAATGATTCTTCAATGTTTTCAGTCATTTTATCAATTCGTCTTTGCACAGAATTATTACTCAAAGGAATTTTTCGGATAATATCTGCGGCCGGTTTATGAAGCACAGTAAATATTACTTCCTTTATTACTGGCAAAATTAACTCTTCTCCGATGTTGTGTGGTTTGCCTTTTTGAGCAATTAACAAAGAGATATTGTACGAAGCTCGAAGTCCGTCGTCATCTTGCTTAGCAGCCGCCGAAAATAGTTTTGATACACTTGGCTGAGTATTATGCTTCTTCTCTAGGTCTTGAAAATATGCTACATTCTTGTCTTTCTTATCTGGATGCATTTTATTCAAATGATCTTGCAGTCTTGAAGGCTTCATTGCTTCGTTCGAAAATGTTTTTAGACATAGAAGACACAAAGGCGACGACGGGTTTGTGGGATTTTCAATAAATCCGAATTTAATATATTCCGCAGAGTATTGTCGTCTCTTCTTTTTTACTTCCGACATTGTTTTGTTTTGAGAAATACGTAAGTGTTGAAATCAAGTAGATACTGCTTATCTATTATGCGCAAAACCGCAAATGAAAATAAAATAAATTTACGTCGTTTATATAGGATTGCATAAGCAGCACGCACCAACAGGAATAAGACAAATGTGCATAAACTCGTTTATCTCATTCGACGAAGTATTATAGAACCAGCCGAATGATACAGGAATGTACAAATCGGATTATTCAACAAAAACTTGTTAAAACATGATTGCCCGCGGTCTATTATATCGAACCGAGTTTGAGCTATATCTTAATTAATATTAGTTGATGTTCACAAGATGTAGTCGAGAGTCGAGAGCTCAGTCGGTGTCTAAGAGTCTTCCTAGCTAGGTAGATGAAATTATAAGTCGACCCCAAAGCCCTACACGACGCCCCCTTTTTTTTCTGGGTCTCTTCCGCCCCCCTTTAGGCCTGCAGCGCCCACAAGGGGGCGTTATCGCTCACGTTGGGAAGGACTGCTCTAGACAGTAATGAAACTCTTCCCACCTCGTTGTGTAATATACTATTTTCTACTCCTGTTTTATAATGTACTTATTAAAAGTCTAAAATCTCTATCATAATGATATTCATTATGATACAAATTTTCATTATGATACAGATTTTTAAGCCAATAGGAATGCGACATTCGCACAATATATATAGCCATGGATACCTGGTTGACATTTCTGAAATTAATTATATTAGGTCTGTTCCCTGCAATAAAAGTGTAGCACTGAGCTACACGATTTTATTTATTTTAATTATGTTTTAATGCTTCTAGCAGTATACAAATGCAATATACATAGATAGTCCCAAATTTGGCAATTTTACACGCATTTTTTCACAGATAGACCTGAATTTTTCAAAATTATATAGCTCAGTGCTACACTTTTATTGCAGGCGAACAGACCTATTAAGTGACACTTAATTTGACAGCTGTCAAATAATTTTGTTGAAGTTCCTCTCATTATTCTTGTTTTTTATAATAAATGATAATTATCAATTAAATAATTCTTATTAATCGGAGTAGAAAAAATATTGTATGCAACTTTCATGTAATGGCCATTAATACACTCGCATATTATATACGAAACTCGCCTGCGGCTCGTTTCGTATCCTACAACATGCTCGTGTCTTAATGGCTATCATTACATGATCGTTGCATAAAATACTATTATCAACATACTTCCACGTTGATGCATTTTATCTACACATTTCATTTCAATATGGAGGACATTTTTGAATCACCCTATAGGGAGATTTTCTGGATGTTGATAAAACTTAGCAGGTCTATTCGAAAGGCTATGAGACGGTCTTTTCGACGTTGTGAGCCGCATCTAGATATTTTGTTTTTCAAGGAAGTTTTTTGGTTTGAATTATCGAGCAAATTTTTAATATCCCCAAATTTCGGGCGTGTCTGTATCAAACGTATCCATTGAGCTTTAATTATACTTATAATATTGAAGTTCGATCCTGCATTTTCTGTCGGAATGTCGAAAAAATGCGTAATTTGAAATGACTTCTTTAGTATGTAGCCGGAAACATCAAAGTGAAAAAAAATATTTAACATGCAGCTCCTATATACGCTAAAAGATACTACCTTTATAAGGTTCCAATAAAAGGTCTCTGATCTTTTTTCTGTGAAGTGGATGTGAGACGATTTCAATCTGTATTTCTAGACATTGTATAAAGAGATATTCTAATGATTTTAAATTAATTATATATTTTCTCATTTGAAAGAATTGATAATGGAACTAACACAATTAGACTAAATTAGCAAAGATACATTTCTCTTGCATGTATTGCTCGTATCTATTCAATATTTACATTTCTTGCTATCATTGATTAAACTCAAACATAAATGTATGCTGAATATAATTACCTATGCCTTTCATTGTCTTCTCCATACTTTTAATGAGATATATCTCAAACAATAAAGGAGCTCTGTCTCAGATCTCAGGAAAATCACATTATTTATATATTTGTGTCACTATTACATTAATTAGAGAGGCTTTAACGCACAGTTAATTCTTCAGGTTTGAGGGACGATATATTATCTCTAACTTGAAGTTAGTTTTAATTCATTCCTACCACCCCCTGTTGTACACCTTTTGGAATAGAGCATCACTGCCTGTTTGCATAACGGAGGACTACGTTTCTCGAGTCTGTTGATTATAACATTTTTTCTAGTATACATCATCATCATTACAATTAACACTACAACTTTTCTTCATTCAACATCACTAAATATTTTCGTTGATAGTTTTGGATAAAAAGAGTTTTATATCAGATTATTTATCTTTTCGAGGCCAGGTCTTTTCCAATTCGCACTTGCCCATGGTCTTTTTTAATGTTCTCTAGTTCATTCGTCAAAGCATCTTCATCAATCTACGATCAGCTTGGCTTCCTGTTTTTAAAATTCCCCATCCATACTTCCCAAGAGGAAGTGGTCATGTTCATATCTTAAGAAAACCTTTAGAGCTAGTCTAGTCTGGATATATAAAGTGAGTAAGGTAGTTTTCATGCCTAAGTCAGCAAATTTCTCATAAAAATCGTTGAATCCAATTAGCTAGATGTTGTTTATTCTCAGGTTTTTTGCACATAACACATAATAACGCCATAATTATACACAGTCTTGTAGCTACGAATAATAAGACTCACTGGTCACTTCAAATATTGGAGAAATCAGATTTTTCGTCGACAGAAGTTATCAACTGCTGAACAAACTCACTGGGCACGCGTTGAGGCTTAAACATATGCTGATGACTTGGTCATCATAGCTAGAGGTAACTGCTATCTAGGAAGAAGAGTGGAAGGCTCATATTTTTGTCAATCCTACCAGAAATGTAATTTTATCTTTCGATAGGAACTGACTGAAATTTCCATTCGTTAAAAGTAACCTGCAAAGGCAGTCTGTCATTAAGGACAAAGGCAAAATACTTTGTGGACTTGCTGAGATATTGAATCCGGACATATCTACTGATGATCACATTCTGTGCTACTGTATGGCAATATTGTCTGCTTGCACCGCTATGATCAGACCACTCACAGAAATCAAACCAATGGGGATACTCTACAGGGTGCGGCAAATAAACGGTCAATTAGAAATATCTCGAGAACTAAAGGTATCTGGATTATGAAAATTGGCATGAAGGGGTTTTAAATAATGAGCTATTTAATGAAAATATTGCCATCACCATTCAACTTCCGGTTATACCGGAAGTTGCACATAACTTTGTAATTTTTGATGAAAGACCCTGTATATTTTTCAATTTTAGGAATATTTACGTTATTCTGAACATTTTTTGTTAACACTTTCTTATACCTATCTTGAACCGTTTTTGAGTTGTAATGTTTTTTATATGAAAATTACACTTTTTCACCATGTACATCAAATTTAATATCCTCTAATGTAATTTGAATAAAAGTTTAAATTTCTCAGGAACCATTTACCACCACTGTGAAGTTACCTTTTTTATTATACAGGGTGCTGTTAAAATTGGAATAAAAACGGAATCCACAATCTTCGCGTAATTCCTTATTTTCAAATGGGACACTCGGTATGTGATTATTTATTTTGGAAGAATACGTTGCCAACTATCGATATGTATGACTATTCCCTATACCTAGCTCTTGCAGTTTTGAAATAAATCAGCTTTATACATTTTTATCACAAAAAATTAATTTTCTTATAGGCTATGTGGTATTAATTTATTGAGTTAAACATTGAACAATCAGATACTGTCAAAGATAATAAGGCACTTGCTTGTTAATGCAACAATAAATGTTCAAAATGTTGCCCATCAACTTCCAAACGTTTATGGATAGATTTTCATTAGTAGCTCTTTATAGTGTTTATCAGGTTCAGCAAATACCTTATTTTCAACATATTCCCAAATATAGTAATCTAATGGTGACAATTGTGGGGATCTTGGTGGCCAGAGAAACGGACCTTCACTAGCTATCCATCTATCGTTAAATATTTCATCAAGCAATGTGCCAACTCCTCGAAGATTGTGAACCGGTGCATCATCTTGTTGAAACCAAGTTTCGTTAGCCTCATTATTAGATAAAGCGTGCATTGCTGGTACAATTACTTGCCGTAAGATGTTGCAGTAACACTCTCCGTTCGTCTATTTGTAAATCCTCATTATCGACATGGGTCTTGGGCTTATTTCTTTTACGTTTGATCTGACCAAACTGGGAACAGTTGTGTAGCAAACGTTTTACAGTTTTATGATTTGGTCGAGGCTTTTCTGGATATCTATTAGCAAAAACACGGCAAGTTCTGGATTCTATTCTGTTATACTCACCGTGAATCAAAATAGAATTTAAAAAATCATCATTTGTATATCCTAAATGTGCCATTATTATTTTGCCAAGAAAATTAAAGGCAAACTATTATTTATTATACCTTTTCCACAACGGCATACAACAAGGTGACTTCCAAACATTAGGGGGCATCTACCAAATTCGACCTTGCACAATTATGCTTTGTATATTT